>OW240918.1:149708844-149726084 GCA_933207985.1 Pelobates cultripes
ACAGGGGCAGTAGTGTGGGGGATAGAGGCTGTGGTTGTGGGTAGGGGCTGTAATGGGTAGCTTGTGGCAGTGGTGGGGATACAGGGGCAGTAGTGGGGAGGATAGAGGCTGTGGATGGTGGATAGGGGCTGTAATGGGTAGCTTGTGGCAGTGGTGGGAATACAGGGGCAGTAGTGTGGAGGATAGAGGCTGTGGATGATGGATAGGGGCTGTAATGGGTAGCTTGTGGCAGTGGTGAGGATATAGGGGCAGTAGTGGGGAGGATAGAGGCTGTGGATGGTGGATAGGGGCTGTAATGGGTAGCTTGTGGCAGTGGTGGGGATATAGGGGCAATAGTGGGGAGGATAGAGGCTGTGGATGGTGGATAGGGGCTGTGATGGGGGAATCTGGCAGTGGTGGGGATACAGGGGCAGTAGTGGGGAGGATAGAGGCTGTGGATGGTGGATAGGGGCTGTGATGGGGGAATCTGGCAATGGTGGGGATACAGGGGCAGTAGTTATACAATATTGAGCTCCATCTTCCCTTGCCCTTCGACAGGAGAATTGACTGGTGAGGACTTTGAGCCTTGGCCTCGGTAGCCTTATGTCAAATCTGGCCTTGACAATAAAATAGCCTAGTAATTTATCATTCACTCTGAGACATGAGGCTTCATAGACATGCTGGGATTATTACTCATATTTTCTATAACTGACAGCATGGGCAGATAAACTGTGATCTAACATATCCACTATGGGAGTTATAGACGAGTATTCAAAAAAAATTGAGAAATCTCCATGGCAACTAATACATCACCCTAATGATGGAAACATTGGTAGCATTTTCCCCCCAAATTACTCTATAAATGTAATAACCATGCATAATATAATAAATACAGTTATATATAACGTCTTTACTGGTTTCTTAAATGTCATTGCCTGTTCATTGTAATCAGTCACGGAGAGACGCCATCTTGGTTCCTTGAAATAATCTGGAGTTGAGTCTCAGAGCTCAAATCAAAAATAAATCAGTTTATCTTTTAACTGATCAGAAATGTGTAAAATGTTAGAATAGACAAGAAATCGCCCAAAATAATTACAAAATGTACTACTTTATATAGAATTATGGGAAATATTTTCCAAAAACTGGAGGATTTGGACATTCCCACTTCCACAGTCGTTCCAATCATTTATTCACTAAATAGGAAATTGTGGTGAATTGAAAAAGGGAGCTTAAAGCTAGTTAGAGCTGTTTATCTTCAGCCTGAAACTTGTACTTCTCATGTCTGTCCTCCCCAATCCCAGTCTAGTGAATAAATCCCAAAGGAACTAATTAATTCCTTTTTATTTCTCTTTAACTCAATCATTACTAATGTCTTAATGGGATTTCGGTTTGCTAGAGATCGCCTTGGCGGCCAGATATCAGATAATCCAATAATCCAGAGCCGCTTAGTGCAACGTGTGAAGTAATGATTAATGAGACTCCTAAACAGTACAGGACAATCAGTAACGAATCAGCCGTACTAATGTGTTCGAGTCATCCGAAATGGACACAAACCCGGGTTTAATGGCAAAGTAAGGGCTGATTGGATAACCAGTGACTCAGGGAGCTCGCTGGGCGAAAATGGTAAATTCAAGTAAAACCAGGAAAAATAGCTGCATCAGCAAATGCTTTCGACGTGCATGTTTTCGCCCAAAATTTACCATCTACTATTTACTACTGAGTGGATAAGGTCATAGGGAAATCTGGAAAGAGTCACGCTTGTTTTTCGTTTCTCCTGCCAACCTCCGTGCAAGGGAGGGGTAAGACCTTCATCTCGCGGCGTCACTCTCAAGTGAACACGCAGCTGAGCCGCCGGCAGCCGTGCCCACATTTCTACAGGGACCCACAGAAACATGCAGCCTTCCCTTCCCACTGGAACAGGGTCCCCCAGTCTCTATGAGTTATACAGCATCACAAAAAACAATGTGTATCATTATAAGCATGCCAGTAGTGCACAAACATTACGTACCCTCTAGTCTCAGCCTGTCTTTTCTCACGGGAGGACGTGAGCCCTGTCAGCTGGCATCATTGTTAACAAAGAGAGCAGTGCTAAATGGGGCACCGTTTATTGTGCGTGTGCTGGTGTAACTGCGTGTGCATCTTTGTCCATTAATTCAGACACATTGTATTATACAGAGCAAACACGCAATCTCTTACCCATCCATCAATCTGTTTAGCAGTTATCTCCAAACCTGTCAAGCCATATTACCATGTATAGATATAATATATACAGAGAGAACTGCGTGTTAATGCTTATACACACAATTACACACACTTACCTCTCATTCACTGACAATATAAGATATATTTATACTGCTACAGAACAGATGAACTATTTGCTTACTCACCGAGCATCCCATCTCATATGGAGCGACAGTCCCTATTTGAGACCCAGTTACCATCTTTTAAAGGGCCTGTCAATATATGAAATGTTTGGAATGATCACAGAGCTCCACAGAAATAAAGCTCCCGGTAATGTGCTGTGTTTATGAGTGTATTTAGTGCTCCATAGCAAGGTGCAGTTTGTGTGAATGTATCACGGAGCTCCACAGAAATAAAACTCACACAGATTTCTTTACTAATGTCAGACTTCAAAGTATGTTTTTCAAATTAAAGGAACACTATAGTGTCAGGAATACAAATATGTCATTCTGACACAATTGGTCTAAATAGATGTTTAGGCCCTGGACCCCCAGTTAAAAAGGTGTTTTAATTTTCTCTGAAAAGCTGTATATCATGTGTACTATACTGTCACCAAATTTGTAAAACATACATCCCATGGCCTTGATTTTAACATATTAATTGACTTCATATTTAACCTGTGACCTCTGTTTCTGAAGGTACCTAAAGCCGGATGTAGAAAAAAAATCCAAACACAAAACAGCTGTAAAGAAGAAGACTTTGAACCCCGAGTTTAATGAGGTGAGAGTCATCATTGAACTGAACTAAATTATCCCCAAAAAAGGAAAAATGTTCTGCAGTACAACAGGACTATATAGTACGTTGAGGAGCGGTTACTATACTATGGGGTCTAATATGTTATAATCCCGGTGATAGTCCCTATAGGGTGTGGTTACTATACTATGGGGTGTAATATGTTATAATCCCTGTGATAGTCCCTATAGGGTGTGGTTACTATACTATGGGGTGTAATATGTTATAATCCCGGTGATAGTCCCTATAGGGTGTGGTTACTATACTATGGGGTGTAATATGTTCTAATCCCTGTGATAGTCCCTATAGGGTGTGGTTACTATACTATGGGGTGTAATATGTTATAATCCTGGTGATAGTCCCTATAGGGTGTGGTTACTATACTATGGGGTGTAATATGTTATAATCCCGGTGATAGTCCCTATAGGGTGTGGTTACTATACTATGGGATGTAATATGTTATAATCCCTGTGATAGTCCCTATAGGTGTGGTTACTATACTATGGGGTCTAATATGTTATAATCCCGGTGATAGTCCCTATAGGGTGTGGTTACTATACTATAGGGTGTGGTTACTATACTATGGGGTCTAATATGTTATAATCCCTGTGATAGTCCCTATAGGGTGTGGTTACCATACTATGGGGTGTAATATGTTATAATCCCGGTGATAGTCCCTATAGGATGCGGTTACCATACTATGGGGTGTAATATGTTCTAATCCTGGTGATAGTCCCTATAGGGTGCGGTTACTATACTATGGGGTGTAATATGTTCTAATCCCGGTGATAGTCCCTATAGGGTGCGGTTACTATACTATGGGGTGTAATATGTTATAATCCTGGTGATAGTCCCTATAGGATGTGGTTACAATACTATGGGGTGTAATATGTTATAATCCTGGTGATAGTCCCTATAGGATGTAGTTACTATACTATGGGGTGTAATATGTTATAATCCTGGTGATAGTCCCTATAGGATGCGGTTACTATACTATGGGGTGTAATATGTTATAATCCCGGTGATAGTCCCTATAGGGTGCGGTTACTATACTATGGGGTCTAATATGTTATAATCCCGGTGATAGTCCCTATAGGGTGTGGTTACTATACTATGGGGTCTAATATGTTATAATCCCGGTGATAGTCCCTATAGGGTGTGGTTACTATACTATGGGGTGTAATATGTTATAATCCCTGTGATAGTCCCTATAGGGTGTGGTTACTATACTATGGGGTGTAATATGTTATAATCCTGGTGATAGTCCCTATAGGATGCGGTTACTATACTATGGGGTGTAATATGTTCTAATCCCGGTGATAGTCCCTATAGGGTGCGGTTACTATACTATGGGGTGTAATATGTTATAATCCCGGTGATAGTCCCTATAGGATGTGGTTACTATACTATGGGGTGTAATATGTTATAATCCTGGTGATAGTCCCTATAGGATGTGGTTACTATACTATGGGGTGTAATATGTTATAATCCCGGTGATAGTCCCTATAGGATGCGATCCCGGTGATAGTCCCTATAGTATGCGGTTACTATACTGTGGGGTGTAACATGTTATAATCTTGGTGATAGTCCCTATAGTATGCGGTTACTATACTGTGGGGTGTAATATGTTATAATCTCGGTGATAGTCCCTATAGGGTGTGGTTACTATACTATGGGGTGTAATATGTTATAATCCCGGTGATAGTTCCTATAGGGTGTGGTTACTATACTATGGGGTGTAATATGTTATAATCCCGGTGATAGTCCCTATAGGGTGCGGTTACTATACTATGGGGTGTAATATGTTCTAATCCTGGTGATAGTCCCTATAGGGTGTGGTTACTATACTATGGGGTGTAATATGTTATAATCCCGGTGATAGTCCCTATAGGGTGCGGTTACTATACTATGGGGTGTAATATGTTCTAATCCCGGTGATAGTCCCTATAGGGTGCGGTTACTATACTATGGGGTGTAATATGTTCTAATCCCGGTGATAGTGCCTATAGGATGCGGCTACTATACTATGGGGTGTAATATGTTCTAATCTCGGTGACAGTCCCTATAGGGTGTGGTTACTATACTATGGGGTGTAATATGTTATAATCCTGGTGATAGTCCCTATAGGGTGTGGTTACTATACTATGGGGTGTAATGTGTTCTAATCCCGGTGATAGTCCCTATAGGGTGCGGTTACTATACTATGGGGTGTAATATGTTATAATCCTGGTGATAGTCCCTATAGGATGCGGTTACTATACTATGGGGTTTAATATGTTCTAATCCCTGTGATAGTCCCTATAGGATGCGGTTACTATACTATGGGGTGTAATATGTTATAATCCCGGTGATAGTCCCTATAGGATGCGATCCCGGTGATAGTCCCTATAGTATGCGGTTACTATACTGTGGGGTGTAATATGTTATAATCTTGGTGATAGTCCCTATAGTATGCGGTTACTATACTGTGGGGTGTAATATGTTATAATCTTGGTGATAGTCCCTATAGGGTGTGGTTACTATACTATGGGGTGTAATATGTTATAATCCCGGTGATAGTCCCTATAGGGTGTGGTTACTATACTATGGGGTGTAATATGTTATAATCCCGGTGATAGTCCCTATAGGGTGTGGTTACTATACTATGGGGTGTAATATGTTATAGGGTGCGGTTACTATACTATGGGGTGTAATATGTTCTAATCCCGGTGATAGTCCCTATAGGGTGTGGTTACTATACTATGGGGTGTAATATGTTCTAATCCCGGTGATAGTCCCTATAGGGTGCGTTTACTATACTATGGGGTGTAATATGTTCTAATCCCGGTGATAGTGCCTATAGGATGCGGTTACTATACTATGGGGTGTAATATGTTCTAATCTCGGTGATAGTCCCTATAGGGTGTGGTTACTATACTATGGGGTGTAATATGTTATAATCCCGGTGATAGTCCCTATAGGGTGTGGTTACTATACTATGGGGTGTAATATGTTATAATCCCGGTGATAGTCCCTATAGGGTGCGGTTACTATACTATGGGGTGTAATATGTTATAATCCCGGTGATAGTCCCTATAGGGTGTGTGGTTACTATACTATGGGGTGGTGATAATATGTACTATATATCCCGGTGATAGTCCCTATAGGGTGCGGTTACTATACTATGGGGTGTAATATGTTATAATCCCGGTGATAGTCCCCTATGGGGTGTAATATGTTATAATCGGATAGTCCCTATAGGATGTGGTTACTATACTATGGTGTAATATGTTATAATTCCTGTGATAGTCCCTATATGGTTACTATACTATGGGGTGTAATATGTTATAATCCCGGTGATAGTCCCTATAGGGTGCGGTTACTATACTATGGGGTGTAATATGTTCTAATCCCTGTGATAGTCCCTATAGGGTGTGGTTACTATACTATGGGGTGTAATATGT
The DNA here is from genome assembly GCA_933207985.1 of Pelobates cultripes. Lineage (NCBI taxonomy): Eukaryota > Metazoa > Chordata > Amphibia > Anura > Pelobatidae > Pelobates > Pelobates cultripes. The sequence continues at coordinate 149,715,240 of OW240918.1, forward strand.
TATAATCCCGGTGATAGTCCCTATAGGATGTGGTTACTATACTATGGGGTGTAATATGTTATAATCCTGGTGATAGTCCCTATAGGATGTGGTTACTATACTATGCGGTGTAATATGTTCTAATTCCTGTGATAGTCCCTATAGGATGTGGTTACTATACTATGGGGTGTAATATGTTATAATCCCGGTGATAGTCCCTATAGGGTGCGGTTACTATACTATGGGGTGTAATATGTTATAATCCCTGTGATAGTCCCTATAGCATCTGGTGTAATATGTTATAATCCCTGTGATAGTCCCTATAGTATGCGGTTACTATACTATGGGGTGTAATATGTTATAATCCCTGTGATAGTCCCTATAGTATGTGGTTACTATACTATGGGGTGTAATATGTTATAATCTCGGTGATAGTCCCTATAGGCTGCAGTTACTATACTATGGGGTGTAATATGTTCTAATCCCTGTGATAGTCCCTATAGGGTGTGGTTACTATACTATGGGGTGTAATATGTTATAATCCCGGTGATAATCCCTATAGGGTGCGGTTACTATACTATGGGGTGTAATATGTTATAATCCTGGTGATAGTCCCTATAGTATGCGGTTACTATACTATGGGGTGTAATATGTTATAATCCCTGTGATAGTCCCTATAGGATGTGGTTACTATACTATGGGGTGTAATATGTTATAATCCCTGTGATAGTCCCTATAGTATGTGGTTACTATACTATGGGGAGTAATATGTTATAATCCCGGTGATAGTCCCTATAGGATGTGGTTACTATACTATGGGGTGTAATATGTTATAATCTCGGTGATAGTCCCTATAGGATGCGGTTACTATACTATGGGGTGTAATATGTTATAATCCCGGTGATAGTCCCTATAGGGTGCGGTTACTATACTATGGGGTGTAATATGTTATAATCCCGGTGATAGTCCCTATAGGATGCGGTTACTATTCTATGGGGTGTAATATGTTATAATTCCTGTGATAGTCCCTATAGGATGCGGTTACTATACTATGGGGTGTAATATGTTATAATCCTGGTGATAGTCCCTATAGGATGCGGTTACTATACTATGGGGTGTAATATGTTATAATCCCGGTGATAGTCCCTTTAGGATGCGGTTACTATATTATGGGGTGTAATATGTTCTAATCCCTGTGATGGTCCCTATAGTATGTGGTTACTATACTATGGGGTGTAATATGTTATAATTCCTGTGATAGTCCCTACAGGATGTGGTTACTATACTATGGGGTGTAATATTTTTTAATCTCGGTGATAGTTCCGATAGGATGTGTAATATGTTACAATCCCTAGTCATTTGTATATAGTGTCATATATTTCAATACTTGTTTCAGGAATTCTTCTATAAAATCGGTCAGGTTGAACTGCACAAGAGGAGCCTGGAGGTGACCGTGTGGGATTACGACCTTGGAAAATCCAATGACTTCATAGGTGAGAATCATATTCTGATATTCTTTTAGTATCTGACAAACAGTCACAATGAATGCTGCACAGTGCTGGTGGAATATAGCTATTTATTTAACCAGCTGCAAAATCAAGGAGGTTGGGGGAAATGGTGCAAATGATTTAAAACAAGTTTTGGAAATTATTTCCTAAATTCTGCCCTAAGAGCTTGCAATTAATTCTGTATATGCACTCTTTCTTTGCTGCATATTGTGATTGGTTAATTAATTGCACAGCTGACAAATAGGGCAGTTGTTGTTCTAGTCTATTGAGATATTGACCTGAAGCAGATACTTCTGTTGGCCTTTGACTAAGTGTCCTCTACACTGTCTGTTCTTCTCTCATCCTGCAGGGGGAGTCACCCTGGGAGTTAATTCCAAGGGTGAGTGTTTGAAGCACTGGATGGAGTGTCTCTCATCCTCCAATCAGAGAATAGAGCACTGGCATACACTAACTAATGAGCTTCCAGGATCCACTTACACTGACTGAGGAATACATCTTGGGTGAAGAACCAAGCTGAAGAACAAGAGAAGATGGACCACACACTCTCACTCACACACATTACTCACTACTTTAATTCCTGGGCTGGGAGATAAGTCATAGGCACTTTAACAATGTCGGGTTGACCAGGAATTCAGCGTATCAGTAGCTTGTTCCTGTCATTGTTGACCGAATGGACTTGTCCTCCTGTCCTCCAAGATCCCTCCAGACTGCCAGAGTCAGGGTGACCTCCATCTCACTGCCAGCCTATGACCAAGCACTTTGTGCCCAGAGGAGACAAACCGTTCTTTTACAAAAAGTGGGGTGACCTTCAAAGATGGGGGATAGACTCTCAGAACCTGCGGATCTATCTCAATGGACCCATCTCACATAATTTAGAAACGTATGCCACATTAGATGGCCAGATTTAAAAAAGAACTAATTCATTCTCAATATCCCCAAAAAGATGTAGAAATTACAAGTGTATTACAAACCGGACACCAAAATAGCCAAGCTAGAGAAATAGCTGAATAGTAATTGAGAATTATCTGTAATTTGGAGGGTTTTTAAAAAAAAAAATTAGAATTGTGAAGAATTAAAAGGGTATTGCAAATTTTAGGCCAAATTATTTAACTCGGCTTGTTCTGCAGTTAAAAAAATAATAATTTTTAAACCTTGGCTATTTGGTGTAAGTTGAACACATCCCATGGTTTAATAAATAGCCCCGTTACATTTTTGGTTTTAATGATGAGATAATTATAAGAATTTTCAGACTCAATTTAAAATAAACCTATAACTTTTCCAAATATCTAATTTTATAATTACTTGCCCAATGTTCTGCACTTAAGATGCAAACTAAATTATATTTACAGTATAAATTCAGTCTATATTTATTAAATGTATGTCTGACCCGGAGTTGGTTCAAATTAGAGAAGGGATTATATAAGGTTTACGCCTTATTGTCCGCTAACTGTAGAGAAGACGCAAAACATTGAATATGTTGCTAAAAATACAGAATTTAAATTAGTTTCAGCAGAAGGAAATGTCACTTATATAATATTTATTAAATGCTGGGCATCCCACTATAAGGCTGACAGGTGCAGTACCGCACAGAGCCTGTTAATAGGGGAGGCGCTGCATGCGAGGGTTATCAATTATTGATTTTAATAGGTTTTATTCGTTAAACAGAGAATTCTATTGAACTTGAAAACAAATATCAAAAATTGGATTTAAAACATTCTCCAGCACACCGGGATTGTTTTAGCTGAAATTCCACAATTCAGCTATCGGTTTATTAAAATTAGCTATTTGTCAGTAAAATCATACAAAGACAGGTATATAGGTGCACTTAGAGTGAACCTACAGCTCTACCTGGAGATGTGGGTAGCAGTATATCTATATCACATATATTATATGAAGCCTAAAGTAGAATGAGTATTCAGAGATATCAGGGTTATGCCCTGAGAGATCCCTGGAGTCTCTCACTGATGCTTGGATAATTGGGATCACTTGGACACAAATACTTTGTATTCCGTCAGAAGTGGTTCCTACTTATTATCCTGTTCTTACAAACTATTTGTTAATAAACCCAATATATCGATATTTATTGCTCCTTACAATACACCCCGAGGGATTATTCACTAAACTGGACATTGTGGAGAACAGACCTTACAAATTAGCACAGCTGGGATGTTTTTAACTAGTTTTGCCCAAAATTTGCAGTTTCCCTCTCGATTCTCCGCATTTTAGTTTGGTAAATATGCCTCGGAGTATTGTTTTCCCCTGGGTTTCAACGTAGTTGTTTTTGCAGCAAGAAACAGCCCATTGGAATTCTGGAACAAACAGTGGATTATACACTAAGCTCCGAAAACCGTACTGCAAAATGGGCACAAAAAATGCGGATTTGGAAAAAGTGCTCCACCCAGCTAGTCACAGATTGGCTATTTTGGCGTTAGGACAGCCGCTTTAAAACGTCTGAGCGCTATTAACACTTGGTTAAAGGGTTAAATTACAACTAAATGTCATCAGTTTATTCACTAGTACCATATTTTATTCAGTAGCAAAATTATATATTTTTTTATTTCGTCCCCCAAATATCATTGGCCGTACAACGTGAAACAACTTTCCATTATAATCAATAACGCGTTCTGTATGGTTTGAGTTCCCCCATACCAGTACACGGAGGGTCTGTGATAGATCCTGGGGGTAATTCGCTGAATTTTACTTACCAGTGCCAGATTAGTGATTATTTCTACACACAACGTACCATATTAATTTATAGAGTATGGCATCTGGTTTGAAAATTATTTATTGTGGTGTTTCCACTAAGCAGCTACTGTCATCTATAAAATAATATTTTCCGTCATATCTCTAGCAGGCAGAGTAGCACTGTATATGGGATTTTGAGTACACACCTGTAGAGTTCACAATGTATTTTTTTCCTCGCCAGTATTACTCATTCAGTGCTATTTTACAGGTAATGCAGCATTATGTCCACAATCAAAGATGTGATTAGTAGCTTAATGCTCCCTACAGCGCTCCGGTCTGCACACAATGTACTATGCACAAATAGACACAGCCAACTATGTGCGCACACCAATGGTCTTGGCGCGCACACTCTCAGATGTACATAGATAGATCTAGCCCGATTCAGCCATTATCACTATGGTGACAGTGAATTAGGCACAGGGAGGAATCCACCGCGGCGGTTTCTATTGTACTGGATTTTTAGTCTATTGTGCACACAAATCCTGTCTATTACAGGCCTTTTCCCCAAAATTCCTGTTCGATGTCTGATGCTCTACTTGGCGGCTTTGCCATTTTACCCTTTTTAAAGCCAAATTCAGATTTTGTGTTTTTCAGGGAGGGTACAGGTTCTGCTTCCACAGAGTGGGTATATTGTATTTGCAACAAGCCCCATCATTTCACACAATTATTTATATATACAAGAATTAGATATGAAACAGAGCATGGGACAGAGAAGGCTGTGGGTATGGGGTACAGGAGAGATTCCAGTATAGGGAAGGCGGTGGGCATGAAATCCCAGTATATGGCAGGCTGTGGGTATGGGGTATGGGATAGATCCCAATATAGGAGAGGTTGTGGGTATGGGGTAGAGGAGAGATCCCAGTATAGGAGGCTATGGGTACGGGGTAGAGGAGAGATCCCAGTATAGGAGGCTATGGGTATGGGGTAGGGGAGAGATCCCAGTATAGGAGGCTGTGGGTATGGGGTAGAGGAGAGATCCCAGTATAGGAGGCTGTGGGTATGGGGTAGGGGAGATATCCCAGTATAGGAGGCTGTGGGTATGGGGTAGAGGAGAGATCCCAGTATAGGAGGCTGGGTAGTATCCCAGTATAGGAGGCTGTGGGTATGGGGTACAGGAGATATCCCAGTAGGAGGCTGTGGGTATGGGGAGGAGCTGTGGGTATGGGGTACAGGAGATATCCCAGTATAGGAGGCTATGGGTATGGGGTACAGGAGATATCCCAGTATGGGGTAGGAGAGATCCCAGTGGGTATGGGGTAGAGGAGAGATCCCAGTATAGGAGGCTGTGGGTATGGGGTAGAGGAGAGATCCCAGTATAGGAGGCTGTGGGTATGGGGTAGAGGAGAGATCCCAGTATAGGAGGCTGTGGGTATGGGGTAGGGGAGATATCCCAGTATAGGAGGCTGTGGGTATGGGGTAGAGGAGAGATCCCAGTATAGGAGGCTGTGGGTATGGGGTACAGGAGATATCCCAGTATAGGAGGCTATGGGTATGGGGTACAGGAGGTTTCCCAGTATAGGGGAAGCTGTGGGTATGGGAGACAGGAGTTGTCCCAGTGGGTATGGGGTAGAGGAGAGATCCCAGTATAGGAGAGGCTGTGGGTTTGTGGTACAGGAAAGATTCCAGTATAGGGAAGGTTGTGGGAATGGGGTACAGGAGGTGTCCCAGTATAGGGGAGGCTGTGGGTATGGGGTACATGAGGTGTCCAAGTATAGGGGAGGCTGTGGGTATGGGGTTCAAGAGTTGTCCCAGTATCGGGAAAGCTGTGGGTATGGGGTACAGGTGTTGTCCCAGTATAGGGGAGGCTGTGGCTATAGGGTACAGGTGTTGTCCCAGTATAGGAGAGGCTGTGGGTATGGGGAACAGGGGTTGTCCCAGTATAGGAGAGGCTGTGGGTATGGGGAACAGGGGTTGTCCCAGTATAGGAGAGACTGTGGGTATGGGGTACAGGAGTTGTCCCAGTATACGGGAGGCTGTGGGTATGGGGTACAGGAGTTGTCCCAGTATACGGGAGGCTGTGGGTATGGGGTACATGAGTTGTCCCAGTATACGGGAGGCTGTTGGTATGGGGTACAGTTGTCCCAGTATACAGAAGGCTGTGGGTATGGGGTACAGGAGTTGTCCCAGGATACGGAAGGCTGTGGTATGGGTTACAGGAGTTGTCCCAGTATAGGAGAGGCTGGGCTATGGGGAATGGAAGAAGTCCCAACAGATGTCAGACTGCAGACAGCACATTGTGTACCTTTTGTAACCGATATTAAATGCCGCTATATATATATATAACACACACAGCTATGCACATGCACCTAACTCTGGGCTATGCACACACTGAACATACTATTTGCACGTTTTTTCACTGTTTTGTGACTTCTCGTTTTGTACGTTGGGGGTGTGACTTGTTTTCTAAAATGGGTGTGAGTCAGTGCCCAAGATTTGCACGCTGGCACTGCATTTATGCAAGGTTTGTGTTTTTTGTAACTTTATCACATTTCATGATTTTTAATAAGATGTCACTGGACAATGGATGGGATGGCTGTGTAATCTTTTGCAGGTCTGTGTTGGTGGGGACATTGCTCTGTTAGTTTACGCAGCTTTTAAATCTATGTACCCCAGCAGTAAGCAGGTCAGTGGTCTGCAGGCTTCTCCGGGCTGCATGACGTAGCTTGGAGTTGAGCAGTTGACTATTAATGAGTTGTGAAGAGAGAAATTCTCTTCCTACACGAGTGAGTATGAAAATGGTTTAGAACAGAGGGAGCATAGCCTCATGGGAGTTGTAGTTCTTAAACAGCTGGGGATCTACCTTTTGGCTGTCCTACCTAAAGGATGTTTAGCTTGCAGGCCTTCATTCACCAGTAGAACATGTCACCACCGGATGTTTCTCGTATTGTAATGATGAATACTTGTTGTATAAGGACTGTGTGTGTAGCTTTGCAGGGATCACAGGCATAGCGCCATTGTTTATTAGATGGCTTACTGGATGCCTGGGCTAATTGGAGGACAGAGTGACTTACTAGATGATATTTCTTGCGTCAATGGAAAGAAGTAAATATTAAAATCTGCCCATAATTATGCCACAGCAGTGGGCATTTAATTTTATATTTCAGGAAGGCAGCCATGGTAGATGTACCAATTTCGGGGTTTGAAGAATATTTGTCTTTACCTGGGTGACATCTCCAAGTGGTAGCAATCGAGTGGCTCAGTATGTTTAATGAGAAATCATGTACCTGTGAGGCTATTGTTGGCGAATTCTGAAGAACATTTGGATGTATATCCACAAAGGTTGTGACCAGTTTTTAATGGCTTTCTGTTGGTAGAATCAGCTAATATAAGTATTGCGATGGTTGAATTATCAAGAGGTGGAAATGGAAGACTCCTCAAATAGTAAATAGCATGAGGAATGTTACTCCAGTTAAAGTTGTGATCTTGACCAATTCTCCAGTAATGTTGAGAGGATACTGATGAAAAAGATGGTTACTTAGTTACATATGAGTTACGAGTTGGTTAAAAGTGAATTATTGAGGGAGCAGTTGCCTTGCTTGGATTTTTGGTTTTAAGTAGATGGCTGCAGGTATATTACCAGGCATGTCCCCAGTCTTACCAGCTGAAGTTAGTTCTGCTGTTTACGTTGGGTCTGGCGTGGGGGAGAGGGGCTCACCGTATTTGCATGTCACAGCCTCCTTCTGAAACCTGCACTCAATAAATGCAAATTAAACTACACCTGTCTCAGACTGATTTATTGGTGGAGACCTGAAGAGCGTGTTCTAGAACATTTTATACATAGCCAGTGTTCAATGGATACCAAGATACCTGAGAAGCAAGAGTCACTGGAGGAGGGATAGTTCATAACACTTTGATGGAGCAATACAATGGAAGTTAAAGATTTCAGACTGAGGCAGACAGCACTGTCTTTACTCTGAAAGAAATGGTTTCTTCTTTCCTTACCCCAGTAAATGGAGGTCAGTATAAAGCGCACTTACCTTCACAGTGCTTTCTGTCCAAGCAAAGTCCTCTCTTTTTGATGGTCTGGGTGCACTTGAGCTCAGTTTAGCTATAAATGCCACAGACACCCTGGACCTTCCTTGCACAGTTAATAAAGTATATATAGTTCTACAGAGATATAGAGTTTCTAAAATATATGGCACATAGAGACTACCCAGGGAGCAGATGAAGTTTTCAGGTACGTTAAAAACTAATTAATAAAAACCTCAACAGAAGAAAGGGTTAGAGGGACACACTCTGTGCAAAGTTTTGTCAATGCAAATTGTGGTAAGGAATTCCAACCTACAAATTCACTGGGAATTCTCAGTCACCAAGCCTCCATACAACCCAACTGCTGAATACGATCCCAGCACCGGATACATAGCCACGTATCCATATAGAGTGTGTAGAGGGGGCCCTAACTAATTCTCCTATACAGATTTCACTCTCTGCCAAAATGAAAGTCCTTACCAGCAGCAGAATGTAGGCCAAACTGAGAAGATCCACAATAGCCCCCGTGCTAGAGTTGAATGCTGGAAACTAAACACCAACTCCCAAAACATGCATTTTAACTGATTATCTAAATGCTTTACAAGAAATAAAATTAACTATTGCAAGGTTTTGTTTTTTAAGTGAAGGGATTAGTTTTCTAATAAAGGCCTGCATTCTGGGACATAATTTATTTTAACCCTTTTGGGGTGCATTATAAAAGGAACCATAATTTGCCTATTACCGCTCCTTGCAGGGTTAGATTGAAATGGATTCCTAGCTGTATATAAACTATAGCAGAGACTGCGCACCACAGGATAGGCTGCTTAGCATTCACTGTCTCATTGGCCAGCATGAAGAGAAAGATCCAAGTGTTGCAAGCAGTCAAAGGACAGATCTGAGGTCGGTTTGACTGATTTATTGCAGGGATAATCAATGCAGGCTGTGAGTAAGGCATGCCTTGATCTGAATTTATACAACGTCTCATACAATCTGTAAACAGAATGTATTTTTGCACAAGCATGTATTCCTAATGTTATAGTGTTACCCTATCTACTTTGGCCCCACAGTCCATATTCATTTCACACAGAAACACTTCTGATTACACTGTCACACGGGATGGTTAATCACTAAACACAGATTTGTTCACCAATGTGTGAATTACTGGGTTGAAAACAAAAAGCATGAATATGGTCATTCATACTTTGCTCAGTTTGAAATTTTGGATCTACGTAGATAACTTTCTTCACTGCAGACTAGGTTTTCCATGAACTCTGGTACTTTGGCTTATATTTAGCAAGTCACGGTTTAATAAATAGAAAAAGGAAATTTTGGGCACACCCAGAAAATGCAATTCTCAGCAGTGGTGCTGACACAGAACATTTTTTTATTTACAGATTAAGGAACAGGACACACAAAAAGAATACAGTTTGAGGAGAGTCTCTGGAAGCAGTAAGTATTGCAGTTATCTCCCACGTTGGAATTAGTGTAGGACCTCCCTGACACTGGGCTACTGTGACATAGTGGCAGACCTAACACAATGTGGCCACATGGTGGAACTGAATCCCCGTCTTGGTTTGCCAAGATAAGCGATTTTAAGTACATACAATTTAACACAGTATTATTTTTATGTGCTGATCCTTAAAGGACCACTATAGTGCCAGGAAAACATACTCATTTTCCTGGCACTATAGTGCTCTGAGGGTGCCCCCCACCCTTAGGGTCCCCCTCCCGCCGGGCTCTGGGGAGAGGAAGGGGTTAAACTTACCTCTTTCTCCAGCGCCGGGCGGGGAGCTCTCCTCCTCCTCTTCGGCTGAATGTGCGGCAGAAGATGCGCGCGCATTCAGTCAGTCTCATAGGAAAGCATTCATAATGCTTTCCTATGGTCGCTTACGTCTTCTCACTGTGATTTTCACAGTGAGAAGCACGCAAACGCCTCTAGCGTCTGTCAATGAGACAGCCACTAGAGGCTTGATTAACCTATTTATAAACATAGCATTTCTCTGAAACTGCTATGTTTATAGATAAAAGGGTTAACCCTAGCTGGACCAGGCACCCAGACCACTTCATTAAGCTGAAGTGGTCTGGGTGCCTATAGTGGTCCTTTAACCTTTATTCAGTTTATTAAATAAGCCCTCTAAGTCTTCCTCGATTGTACCTTTCAATTGGCAGACTCATTATCAATTTTTATTAGAGTCAGACCAGAAGACTGGACACCGTTAGCTCATTGCAGTTATTTTTATTTCAAATAATTCATTTAAATTGATGCATAACGCTTGTTTCTGGAAAACAGCAAGCCTTGTCCCAGAATAATGTAATAAGGTTTGAGCAGGGATGTATCCGCTGCTGTACAATTATGGATGAAGGACAGAAAAACCTCATAGAAAATCACGAAGTATCTGTATTAAACATCATCAGTGAGTCTCTCGCAAAGGGAGTGGGGGCGGGGGTGTGTGTCACAAGCCCATTCTCAAACCAAGTGTCCACTCAATCAGTAACAGTAGCTGAACGGTTAGCAGTTTGCCTTTCAATCAGTGTTTTGACTCCCAGGAAAAGAGGAAGATACACTTCTCATGATTCTACTCGGGAATGTCTATAACCAAGTCATCCTCTTCATCGCCATCCAGAGGGCCTTCATCACCACTAC
>OW240918.1:149726184-149743938 GCA_933207985.1 Pelobates cultripes
TAAGATAAGGCAAGAGACTAATGCAAGTATTTAGAAAATTGGGCAGACTAGATGGGCCGAATGGTTCTTATCTGCCGTCACATTCTGTGTTTCTATCACTAATAGCCTAGTAATGGATATGGTGTGTGCTAAGCCGCACTGGGCAATCCTCTGCTTGTGATGTCATAAGGATGGGGGTTCGGGATCAGTGTGATATAATGATGGATACGCTATCACTGACGTTTCCTTGTAACCCCCACAGTTCCCTCACTCACTCAGTTGTCCGTGCCAAGTACCTTGCTTACTCCGGCAAATCTTCGTTGTCAAACACAGAGCGTCAGACACTCAAGCACATTGTGGAAGAAGAGTTGCTGAGAATGCAGGTAACCAAGAGTCACTGTCTGCTTACTTGCTCAGATTGTGTGTAACGAGACCAATCTCGCCACTCTGCATTGGAGGAGCCTGGTTGCCCGCCTGCTGCCTTTAGACTATGGCCCCATGTTGAATCGCTTAATTTTCCCCTGCGGAGACACGAAAACCGGTTGCTTGCCCTGTTTGAGCTGTGATACCCCAGATAGCTATGCCATGGAGCCCATTCGTATAATGAAAGACTATGGGAAAGACTTTGGCTCCATGGCAATTGAATTGTATGTGTGTAATCTGAACGCCATTCAGTAATAATGTGCGCTCAGATCTGAGCTATCTGGGGATATGTTGAATGTACCTGTTTTGTGCAATGGCTGCACAGTTATATGTTTTTATGTATTTTATTGTCTTTTGCTGCCATGTATTCAGTGGAGTTTTGCCTCTGTCCTGGAGATAATTGGATTACTTCCCAATTATCTCCAGGATAGAAGACTCTGTGGAACTGGTTTTGGGCAGAAAAGCCATGCTTCCTTTGGTCACAAAGGACTGCGATCTATCTTTTGAACCACTGGACCAATTTGGATGATTTTGACATATGTTTTATGTGAATGTGGTGCATACTTTTCAAGTTATGAATAACGTGGAAAAATTCTATTTCTCTGCTTGTGATAATTACATTACCCATTGTGTAAGGTAATTGTATCACAGGCAGAGGGGAGGATTTTGTGTGGGAGTGTCTGAGTGTATTGTATGTGTTTTATTGGTTGTTTTACAAAACCCTGTGGGTGGTACTAATGTGTAAGAATGTGTAAATAAGACCAATAAACCCACAGCTCTGTCTGTTCCTGCTTGACCCTCAAAACGGAGCCTTGTCTCACTCTTGGGGGGATTTATTGTATGCTGTTCCAGTTTGACTGCTAGGAGTGTAAACCTATTCATATGGTTTTTCCTATTTGGCTGTTTACAGCATTCGTATGGTTTCCTGTTCGGCGGATTGGTGTTCTGCAGTAGCTGTGCCTGTGCATCTGAAAAGGGGAATATCGCCTAAACAGTTTTTAACCTCTTGTGTGCAAAATGGTCCGTTACAGTGTGCTTACAGCTATGTCTGGTACTGACCCAGCTGGGTAGTATGAAGACCAGAGCATTGAGTTGGTTGTTTCTGAATCCCCTGTACATGTCATGGCTGGTATCTAAAGGTGGCTCTCTTTACTTAGTACTAGCAGACCATTCTGATGCTGAGGGCATTGACCGTCTCATTGTTGTGGGTATGGTGCAGATACTGTGTGGGTGTAGTCTGTCCAGTTTTGGTGGGTGCAGTCACTCGGGACCCACATGTTTACCTTCTTCATTCTGCATCCAAAATATCTACAGGTAAGTGGGATTGAGCTGCACCAAATTGCTATTGGCTTTTTCATTGCTGAGGAATGAACGCCGGATCCCATCTCATGTTTTCCTGTTATTTCTTTCATTCATTTAAATTCAATTATTTTACATTTTCCTAATGAAAGCTGTGGACCTGTAAAATCAGTGGGGGTTTGTGCTGGCACCTGTGATGTCATCAGGAATGGGAGGGGCTTACAGTGATCTTTGCAAATTCTGTCCTACTTGGTGGCTGCCATTTTGGAATTGCGTCACATGTTGACTCACAGGGATTTGTACATTTTAGGCCAAATGGCTTATAGGTTCCTGTCATGACTAATTGTCCTCTATACATTGTGCTACCAAATGCCTCGATCTCTGTAAAAACGGACTTTTTAAAATATATCCCCTCCCCCGTCTGTTCAGTCTGTGCCAATCAGCATAGGATAATGAGTGAGATAAGAAGGCTGTGCGTCAAGAAAACACTCCCCTGCGCGCCCCTCCTGCGAGACTTCAGCCTAAGGTAGCGTTTCCCAATTTGGTTCTGCTGCTATTTGCCCATTGAGTGGCCGCACTGGGAGGAGAACGCAGGGAGTAAGCTGCTGCAGACTCCCCCACTCACCAGCCTCAGCCAGCAGCACTCTAAGCAAGCAGCCCTCCAGCAGACAAAAGGTATTAAAACAGGAGGGTGGCTGCAAATATCAAAAGCGTGACCTGTGTGTGTATCTTTGTCTCTGTTGTCTGTCTGTGTATATGTGTAAGTATGTTTGTATGTGTCAGTTTGTTAATGTGTATGTATATTTGTGTAAGCAATCAAACACCAACACTACGTCCAAACACACCACTGCACGCAAATACAAACATTAAATACAAACTCGCCCCTGTATTAAAAGGCTAACATTATACACAAACACCAACTCTACACACAAGCACAGCTACCCTTAAGTACTACAATCTGTTTACTATGTGCAGAAATTATTCTGTATGTATGCAAAAAAAAAAAAAAACAATTTGCCAAAAATAAAATATTACACTCTGCTAATTAAAATGTATTTGGCCTAAGGGAAAGCAATGGGAAGTAGGGTAGAGGGGCAGGCTCCATGTGAGAGCAGCAGGAGAGAAGAGACAAACAGAGAGAATGATCTGACAATGGAGATAGAGAGAACATATCCGTTTTATTTACTTACCTGGAGAGGTGTGTCTTACTAGTGGAACTAACACTGAAACATGACATGCTCTTAGGAGGGATGGGATACATTAAAATATGAACTTTTAATGGAATAATAAACACTTAATTATATAACAAGAGTTAAGCCATCTGGTTAGAAAACTAGAAACAAGAATCTGTCACAACCGATTTACTTGAAATGGAAATAGATTTACAGTCCGGCTATTTCAATGTATAGTAAATCATTTTCATAGTGTGAATAGTCTTTTCCTGTCTGTTAGTAAGTACCTGGACTCTGGCCTCGAATATATGGTTAATATCAGAATAATTCCCACTGCTACCACCATTACAGGGACATTGTAAGCATTCCATCGCATTGAAGTGGTTATAGTGCCTGGAGTCCCCTGGCTCTGTCCCTCCATTCAATGTTAAACCATTTTCCTGTAGTTTAACATTGAATGAATGAATGAAGATCTCTGAACACCCACGACTCTGCCCCTACTAGAAATATGGCTAACTCAGAGATTACACACTTCCTTCTAGCCATACCAAGTCATACCAGCAATGGGCGCTGTGATAGGTTGAACGTAGTCAGCTGATCTCAGCCAATCACAATTGCTCAAGCTAATGCTTCCTCATTAGCTCAGGCAGTATAGATGAGATGGGTTGCTGGGGGCTCTCTTTTATCATTACAACATTAAAGCTGTTTAACACTGAATGGAAGGACAACACCAAGCACTACCGGCACTGGAACTAATTCAGTGAGATGTTACAGTGCCTACAGTGTTCCTTTAACTATGATAGAATAGTTTGATTCAACAAAAATTCCTTATGCATTATAGGGAGGTTACTTTTCCATCAGGTGGCTGTAGATACAATAAAACCGGCAATGAAAGGGGTCCCCACTAGCGTAAATATTTTTTTAAATAACCTTGTTAAAGATGGAACATCTGTATTATATTAGATGGATTTATGCATTAAAGGACCACTAAAGGCATCCAGACCACCGCAGCTCAATGAAGTGGTCAGGGTGCCAGGCCCTGCAGCTGAATACATAGCAGATTCAGAAAAACTGTTATGTTTACATTGCAGGGTTAATCCAGCCTCTATCGGCTGTATTCCTGACAGCCACTAGAGGCCAACTCTGTGATTCTCCGTGTGAAAATCGCAGTAATGCTTTCCTATGGGCGGTTTGAATGCTTGTGCGGCTGCGCATGCGCATTCTGCTCCACTCGGGAGCTGACGTTGGAGGAGGAGGAGAGGTTACCAGCGCAGAGGGAGCCCAACGCTGGATTAAGGTAAGTGGCTGAATGGGTTTTAACCCCTTCAGCCCAGCGAGGGAGGGGGGGACCTAATAATCCTATAGTGTTTCCTGGCACTATAGGATCCCTTTAAATATGAAAATAGCAGGGCTTGAAGTTAACCTGTAATGGGAAAAAAAATACCTTAATGGGAAACTATAGTCACCAGAACAACTACAGCATAATGTAGTTCTGGTGAGTATATCCTGTCCCTGCAGGCTGATCACTGTAAACACGTTTTTTTCAAGAGAAAAGGCAGTGTTTACATTGCTGCTCAGGGACACCTCCTGTGGTTGTCACTCAGATGGCCACTAGATGTATTTCCTGGGTTAGTGCTGCTGACGTTCATGTCTCCACGCTCTGCATGGAGGCACTGAATGTTCCTCAGAGATGCATTGATTAAATGCATCTCTGTGGAGATGCTGATTGGCCAGTGCGGCATTTCCCTTCACTCTACCTCTTTGGCTGAGATCATCAGAATTGACAATCTTAGCCAATCCAAAAGCATTGATTTGGTTGAGATCATCAATTCTGATGTCAGCTAAGGAGGCAGATCAGGGGTGGGGTAGGGCCAGCGGATTCGTGCAGCGCTGGAATAAAGGTGGTTTATTTTTATTTTTTTAAGTTACTTTTTAAGGGGGGCTAGGGACCTAAATAGTGTTTTTAACACTATAGGGTCAGGAATACACGTTTGTGTTCCTGACCCTATAGTGTTCCTTAAAATGTATTCCTCTATCACAAAGATACACAATGCATTCACTAAATTTTAAAGATGTACTCTCCTTTCTGCGTCACCATCTTCAGAGCTTCGTGTAACACCCACCTCCTGTCCGCCCTCGGCTCCTCATGTGGTCTCCTTTCATTTGCCCTGCTTGGGGCTGCTCCTCAATGAAGCTGGCTTTGTTGCCCGCGTGCTGGCGGTTGGTAGGAGTGCCATCAGTTCAGTTCTATACCACTAACCAGGATTCAAACGGTATTAGCCACTGCAAGCTGGCTGGTCTGTGGCACATTTAGCGGTGGTGAATTTCTGATCTAAATTTTCACTTGCTAATGGCTAGTGTGTAAGTGGAAATGTATTTTTTATATGTCACAATTCATTCAAAGTTTCCAGTGTCCCCATAGGGAACTTTATTACAAACATAAGAATATATGAGCAGTTCGATTCCCACATTGGATACATAGAGATGTGACTAATCTAAACAGAATTATAGTGTGTCAGACTCTCCCTGTTGACAGTTGGCCATTGGTCCCCGAGGAGCTGAAGATTAATTCCTCCATTCCGCAGAACCAGGGCTGTCTATAAGTTGAAATGTTTAACCTGATAATGTGTGCTGGGTATTATAGTTTATTACTACAGGAAAGCACATAATGTGTTTTGTCTTTTTGCGAGAAATGCTTCGATAATAAAAAATATCCTGTCCTTGTTTCCAGATTTATTTCTTTTTTCCCTACAATACCTTCTTCCATTTGTTTATTTCCTCCTAAATTAAGTCCTATTTTTGCACCTATAACTGAACAGGCTACATGTGAAATAGGTTACAGTATATATTAGCTGAATCCTTTGAACCATATCATAACTCCAAATAACCGCATTGACACCTGAATCCCCACTTAATGTAAAATGGATGTATTGCACACTTTCACCATTAGATGGCAGTGTGTCCATACTGACCATTGGATGTCTGCAAGACATGCCTATCAAGTTTGCACCGATGATGTTTGCAGAATCGGACCCCCCACTCACGCAGGCACTAGGACCCTCCTTTCCCGATTGTCATGTAATGCCGCAGACTATTTGTAATCCATGTCTGATGCAGGTATATGTGTTTTTATTTCCCAGCATGCACAGGGTTGTGAGCTATGATGTAAAGCATAGAGCTCCACTGTATTCTTCCCCTTTAAGAGAATAATGTGCTTTTCAGATACCTTTTTGATCAAGTGGCGCAAAGCATCCCACATTCCAGCCTTGGAAAGAGAATACAGGTCAGTCCTGTGTGGGAGGCTTTCAAGTTCCCAGGGAGCCAGTGTTCCTTCCTCCAAGCCCCCCGAGATTCTGTCCACCCCCACCTCCTGGCTCTTCACAATACTAGAATGGGATGAGCAACTGCAGCTCTGGATCTGTCTCCCTCTCCCAGAGCACTAATGGTTAACCTAGAAACTCGCTCTGTGAATCTGTCTCTCTCCCAGAGCACCAATGGTTAACCTAGAAACTCGCTCTGTGAATCTGTCTCCCTCTCCCAGATCACCAATGGTTAACCTAGAAACTCGCTCTGTGAATCTGTCTCCCTCTCCCAGATCACCAATGGTTAACCTAGAAACTCGCTCTGTGAATCTGTCTCTCTCCCAGATCACCAATGGTTAACCTAGAAACTCGCTCTGTGAATCTGTCTCTGTCACAGATCACCAATGGTTAACCTAGAAACTAGATCTGTGAATCTGTCTCCCTGTCCCAGAGCACCAATGGTTAACCTAGAAACTAGCTCTGTGAATCTGTCTCTCTCTCCCAGAGCTGCAATGATTAACCTAGAAACTCTCTCTGTGAATCTGTCTCCCTCTCGCGGAGCACCAATGGTTAACCTAGAAACTATCTCTGTGAATCTGTCTCTGTCACAGATCACCAATGGTTAACCTAGAAACTAGATCTGTGAATCTGTCTCCCTGTCCCAGAGCACCAATGGTTAACCTAGAAACTAGCTCTGTGAATCTGTCTCTCTCTCCCAGAGCTGCAATGGTTAACCTAGAAACTCTCTCTGTGAATCTGTCTCCCTCTCGCGGAGCACCAATGGTTAACCTAGAAACTATCTCTGTGAATCTGTCTCCCTGCCCCAGAGCTGCAATGGTTAACCTAGAAACTAGATCTGTGAATCTGTTTTGCTCTCCCAGAGCAGCAATGGTTAAAGGGACTCTATAGTCACTAAAACAACTTTAGCTTAATGAAGCAGTTTTGGTGTATAGATCATGCCGCTGCAGTTTCACTGCTCAATCCTCTGCCATTTAGGAGTTAAATCCCTTTTATTTATGAACCCTAGTCACACCTCCCTGCATGTGACTTGCACAGCCTCCGTAAAGAGACATCTAATGTTTCTCCTTCCTTTATTGCAAGTTCTGTTTAATTTAGATTTTCTTATCCCCTGCTATGTTAATAGCTAGCTAGACCCTGCAAGAGCCTCCTGTATGTGATTAAAGTTCAATTTACAGAGAAAGAGATACAAATGTTAACGTAAATTACATCTGATTGAAAGTGAAACCAGTTTTTTTTTTTTTTGTTTTTTTTATGCAGGCTGTGTCAATCAGAGCCAGGGAAGGTGTATCAAGGGCTGCATAAACAGAAACAAAAGTGATTTAACTACTAAATGGCAGAGAATTGAGAAGTGAAACCTGAGAGGCATGATCTACACACAAAAACTGCTTCATTGAGATAAAGCTGTTTAGGTGACTACAGTGTCCCTTTAAGAAATGGAACTTTTCAATCTACAACCCTGTAATATTTGCTAATGTCCATAACAGCTTGGTAGCCTCCCATACCCATCTAGATTGCCCACACTCAAACTCTTGTTCAGAACAGAAAAAATCTAAGTCAGATCAGTGATATCAATATATTGTACAGATCTCAACAGGCGCCGTAATCAGAAAGTTGTATCATCTGGTCCCCATTGAGTATCCCTATACTACAGTTCAAAAATGTCCTTTTATTGTAAAAGCGCTAAAACAGGACCTCTAATATATTGCACACTTCGGATACATTGTTCGTGTTTCTCTGTTAGAAATCCTGTCTGTCGCTCATTCTTCCTGTACGTTTGTCGCTGTGAATCAGGTTGTAACTTTGCGATTACTGATGCTTGTAAGGTCTTATTTGTTATCTATACTCCAAACATAATGGCGACGGGCCCATAATACGCTTCTAAGACCTCTCTTCCGTTAAAAGGAGGACTCCAGCGATGACGAGCCGCTTATTAGGAAGGTGCAGAAAAGAGCTCGCAGCGGGAGCGACCAAGACCAGGGATCGAGCAAGGAGCCACCTGACAAAAGGCAGAAAGCGGTGCACGGTGAGGACTCAGGGGGGGCTTTCTTTGGGTGCAAGGACAGGGTACACAGACTGTGTGCTCACTCAAGGATTGGCGGTACATTGGGTGAGTAGGAACTGGGTGCATGGTCAGACGGAGTGTGTGCTCCACGGGGATTGGTGGTATAATGGGTGAGTAGGAACAGGGTGCATGGTCAGACGGAGTGTGTGTGCTCCACGGGGATTGGTGGTATAATGGGTGAGTAGGAACAGGGTGCATGGTCAGACGGAGTGTGTGTGCTCCACGGGGATTGGTGGTATAATGGGTGAGTAGGAACAGGGTGCGTGGTCAGACGGAGTGTGTGTGCTCCACGGGGATTGGTGGTATAATGGGTGAGTAGGAACAGGGTGCATGGTCAGACGGAGTGTGTGTGCTCCACGGGGATTGGTGGTATAATGGGTGAATAAGGACAGGATGCGTGCTAAAATTCTGTGTTAACAGTTCCAATTGGGTGAATACAAAGCATTTTGCAGTCGTTTTCATACCACTTCTAATGCTTTTACTTGTTGATGGTTTTTGTTTAATACTGAAATGACACATTATAGAATTTTATATGCAAAACACAGACAAATATAGTTCTTCTATCAGATATCCATCTATGGAAATGGCTTTCTTGTCCATATATTGTGAGCTGCTATTTTTTTTGGAGCCTGGACTTGTGCCTTCTCAATCTCCTCCTTGTCATGCTGAAAAGAGAGCCATTTTTGGTTTAGAACTGGACTCGTAAGTCGAGTCATAGGACTGAGATTTGTGAAGGGAAGTCCATCTCTTAACAAGATTTTAACGGTTGTTTTGTGTGTATTTTAGACAACAAATCAGAAGATGAGGATTCTGGTATTAAATCAAGAGGCATAAATCAGAGGTCCGGGGACTCCTCAGCAGCCCAAGAGCATTCATCAAAGAAAAAAGAGACTACAAACTCTGAAAATAAATCTCTGTGCAAACCGGTAACCGTGTCCGGGAAAAACGTGAAAAGAACAGATAGCGAGGCAGACAGTGAGAGTGAACAAGACGTGACCCCACAAATACAAAGAGACTGTTCAGAGAAAAAAAAATTAACAGAAACAAAAGGCAGGAATGGAGTGAGGAGCAAAATGCAGACTGTACAGCACCCCAAAAGCAATCGTGAAAAGACACCATTACAAAAAAAAAGCACAAAAAAAAAGGCAGCCAAGAAAAGTAGCAGAAATGAGACAGATAGCGAGAGTGAGGATGCAAGACCATTAAAGAAAAAGGGGGCGCAGAAGAAAGATACGGATAGCGAGAGTGAGGATGCAAGACCATTAAAGAAAAAGGGGGAGCAGAAGAAAGATACGGATAGCGAGAGTGAGGATGCAAGACCATTAAAGAAAAAGGGGGCGCAGAAGAAGGATACCGATAGCGAGAGCGAGGATGAGACTCCATTGAAGAAAAAGGGGGCGCAGAAGAAAGATACAGATAGCGAGAGCGAGGATGAGACTCCATTGAAGAAAAAGGGGGCGCAGAAGAAAGATACAGATAGCGAGAGTGAAGATGCAAGACCATTAAAGAAAAAGGGGGCGCAGAAGAAGGATACCGATAGCGAGAGCGAGGATGAGACTCCATTGAAGAAAAAGGGGGTGCAGAAGAAAGATACAGATAGCGAGAGCGAGGATGAGACTCCATTGAAGAAAAAGGGGGCGCAGAAGAAAGATACAGATAGCGAGAGTGAGGATGCAAGACCATTAAAGAAAAAGGGGGCACAGAAGAAGGATACAGAGAGCGAGGATGAGACTCCATTGAAGAAAAAGGGGGCGCAGAAGAAAGATACAGATAGCGAGAGTGAGGATGCAAGACCATTAAAGAAAAAGGGGGCACAGAAGAAGGATACAGAGAGCGAGGATGAGACTCCGTTAAAGAAAAAGGGGGCGCAGAAGAAAGATACAGATAGTGAGAGTGAGGATGAGACTCTGTTGAAGAAAAAGGGGGCGCAGAAGAAGGATTCAGATAGCGAGAGCGAGGATGAGACTCCGTTAAAGAAAAAGGGGGCGCAGAAGAAAGATACAGATAGTGAGAGTGAGGATGAGACTCCGTTAAAGAAAAAGGGGGCACAGAAGAAGGATTCAGATAGCGAGAGCGAGGATGAGACTCCGTTGAAGAAAAAGGGGGCGCAGAAGAAAGAGAGCGAGAACGAAAAACTTCTGAAGAAAAAATCAGCACTGAGAAAAGAAACGGAGAGTGAGGGGGATCGACCATTGAAAGAAAAGAAGGCCAACAAGGAAGAGACCGACAGCGAGAGTGACGATGAGGGTGCAGGAGAAAAGATCTCAAAAAAGGGGAAAATTAACAAAAAAGAGACTGTGGGGAAGAAAAAGAGAGTCCAGTCTAGGAAAGACCAGCCAGCCAAAGGAAAAGACAAGACCACCAAAGACGGCAAACCAAGTGATCATGAGAGTGACAGCACGGCCGACAAGACTAAAGAAAATACTGATGGTGACAGCGACTCGTCAGGTGGATCGGACCTGAGTAAAGATAAGAACAGCAGCAATAAGCAGAGCAAGGTGAGTCATCTTGCAATCAATGGGGGGGGCTTCAGGTACGTTTAAGAAATCTAATGCTTTTTTTTTTTTTCCTTTTTACCATCAGAGCTCCTCTCGTGAAGACCACCCTTCCATTGTTCGGCTTAAGCGATACATCCTGACCTGTGGGGCACGGAGAAACTACAAGAAGTTGTTGCAGAACTGTCGATCTGTGAAATCCATGGTGCAAGTTTTGAAGAATGAGTTGGAGGAATTGGGAGTCAAAGGTGAGAGCAGGGTATGGAAATCCAGGTTTTCTTAGTGTTGTCCTGTTATCATCTTGGTTTGTTGTTCGTGGGGACAGTCAATGAGCGTGATTGCTGTCAGGCTAGGTAGAAATGGCCACAATAGCTGTTAAAGGGGAGGAAGAAGTGTGTACAGGCTCAATGTTTTGGATTGAATGTGGAAATTGAAAGTGTGAACCAGGTAAATGTGTTAGGATTGGCTTGTTGTTTTGTGGGTATGGGGTAGTGAAAATGGGCTTGTTGAAGAGGCAGAGGTAAGTCTATGGGCTTGTTGGGGTGGCAGAGGGAAGACGTTGGGCTTGTTAGGGTATCAGAGGGAAGAAGCTGGGCGTGTTGGGGTGGCAGAGGGAAGAAGCTGGGCGTGTTGAGGTGGCAGAGGGAAAAAGCTGGGCGTGTTGGGGTGGCAGAGGGAAAAAGCTGGGCGTGTTGGGGTGGCAGAGGGAAGATGCTGGGCGTGTTGGGGTGGCAGAGGGAAGATGCTGGGCGTGTTGGGGTGGCAGAGGGAAGATGCTGGGCGTGTTGGGGTGGCAGGGGGAAGCAAGATGAGCATGTTCAGGTGGCAGGGGGAAGGAAGGTGGGCTTGTTAGGATGGTCGAGGGGGAAGGAAGGTGGGCTTGTTGGGATGGTCGAGGGGGAAGGAAGGTGGGCTTGTTGGGATGGTCGAGGGGGAAGGAAGGTGGGCTTGTTGCGATGGTCGAGGGGGAAGGAAGGTGGGCTTGTTAGGATGGTCGAGGGGGAAGGAAGGTGGGCTTGTTAGGATGGTCGAGGGGGAAGGAAGGTGGGCTTGTTAGGATGGTCGAGGGGGAAGGTAGGTGGGCTTGTTAGGATGGGCACTGTGTTTTGGATAGTGGAGGGAGCAGCCCTGCGAGAAATCAAAGAGAATCTTTTGCCAACTTTAGTCCATAGAGAGCTGGCTTATTATTTATTGTTCATTGTCAGGGAATCCTTCTTTGGAGAAGTGCCGGCTTGTGCGACTGAAGAGGGAGGAGGCAGCCGAGCTGGCAGAACTGGATACCAGTAACATCATTTCCACAGCCGGTGAGTGCGATGAGAGGGAGGTGCCATGGACCTGAATGGGTTCTTGCCATTTTCTGCCGGATTTTATCGCACCTAGAAGTCACTGCATCCGTAACCCTTTCAGGGCTAAGATTGTACCCATACTTTCATTTAGGGTTATGGGTATGGTAAAATAATCTGGATTGCCCGGGAGCTGCCCGGTTGCAGTAGATCATTTTTCTAAGTGGTTTTCTGATTCCTTTTTGCCTCTTCCCATTCACTTTTCAAATGTCAAGTTATGTTAGAATCAGGATACAGCACTGACGCTTCCTATTTACTCACTACTAAACACACAGAATGCAGTCCCCCTAAGCATGTATAATATGATTAGGGTTTGTCTAGTGCATGGGTGACAAAAAGGTAGATCCCAAGATGATGTAGAACTACAGCTTCCATGTGGCTTTGTCATTCTAACGTCATTCCAAAGGCATGCAAAGCATCATGGAAGCTGTAGTTTTAAAAGATCTGGGGATCTACCTTTTGGGCACTCCTGTTCTAGTAAATGGGTGCAGAATTATATAGCTACATTTGAAGCATGAAGATGGAGATGTTTTTTCTGGCTGTGCCATTGTGAGATCTGAAATCCCCTGCTCAGTTCAAGGTTCACTGAATAACTGTATAAATCCACAGACTTTCAGCAGCTGTGCGTCCACATGCTAAATCCCCTCTGTTAAAGTCTGATTAGGAAAACTCGGATTAGAAATAAATATTACAGAACATTTCTAGTATAATCTGTTACTGTTACCCCCAGAATGAGCAGCCCCTGTAGGAATATGGGTTACGGTGCGTGCAGCTCCCCTGTCCCTCTGGTACCTATAGCCCGAATCGTGCGCCTAGCCAGCCCGTGATGTCACTGATAATGTCTGTCGTTTAGAGCCTTTATTTCTTTTTAGAGGACTGGTACAGCAGCTGCACCTGGCTTCATTCATACATGCTATTCTGTCAAAACAGATATAGCTTCTGTTGGCACGCAATTGTCATTCATGTCTTTTTATGAACAAAAAAACTGTCCCAAGCTACATATTTCATTCATTTGGCTGGGTGGTTTATCGGATATTTGCCGTGCCAGGGAAGGCCTGGATTGGCTGAGAAGTTGCACATTTTCAGGAGATTAAGCTTTTTATTTTTTTTACTTTATTTTTGTATTTTTAACCCCTTAAGGACACATGACGGAAATATTCCGTCATGATTCCCTCTTATTCCAGATGTTGTGTCCTTAAGGGGTTAAAGCATTATCTCCTTCAAGAATTAAAGTAGGGGACGCTCTCCAGCATGTAGTGTACCTCTTTAAAGATTACGAATATAATAACATGCTGTTTCGAATGTCTAAAGCCCTATTCTATTTGGAGGAATGTACTAATCTAGATTCTAGGTATGGACTGTAGGGAATCATGACGTACAAACTCATGCACCCTTGCCTTTTAGGTCGTCCTCGACGCCACAATTCTTGGAATCCTCACAAGACATCCCCTCCCCGCGACCCATCTCCATCAGGGTTTCGGAAAGATATCGCTTCAGACTCTGACGACGAGGACGGACCGCCACGCAAGAAAAGGCCCATGGACTGGTCGTCTCTGCAGGGCATTATCAGTGATGATGGGGATTCTGAATGAATGGCTCACCCCAGGTGTAGATGGCAGACAGCCCCAATCATGTCCCCACCAGGCATCTCGCAATATCTCAAAATATCTATGTACCTTTATCTCTCCACTCCTGTTGTACACATTTCCTTCGTTGCACTTTTATCAAATATTTTTACATGGCATTTTGTAAATAAATGTGAAGTTTTAAACTGCGATCTGAGACAGTGGTCTGATAAAATGTATTTTATTTTTATTTATTTTTTTAGAAATATACATCATTTATATTGCACCTTTTTCCCGTTCCCACCCCTTATACATCCCACAAGTACAGATTGTGTTGGCAGATTTTTATTAACAAAAGTAAAGAAAATGTAACTATTTATCCCCTTTCTACCAGAAGGCTCACCAGTCATATCAAGGGGGTTTACTTGACCCTTTCTCATGAATTAGTAGATCAGACTTTCTATTATAAAAAAAAAAAAAAATCTGTTCTGGGGGAAAGTTCAAATTGTTACGTACTTTGTAGGAGCAAGCCGGTGGTTTGCATGATGGCTGCTCACAGTTTAATACTTAGCCCACAATTGCTTTTCAGAAACGCCCCCATAAATGTTCCCACAAACCTGAGTTTTTGAAATAACCATAAATAAAGCAACTCTTTCACATCGAACACCCAATACACCCCACATTTCCATATTTCAGTTTCTCATTGAGGGGCATGTACATTCCCAATCTACATACAGTAAAAAGCATGGTTTTAGTCAACTTCTTTGAGCATGGCACCAGTCCTGTTTTGTCTTCTGGGTTTATTTTTATTTATCTAAAACCCCAAACTGGGATTAGGTTGCGGGTCTCTCTCTCGTATATGTCTGGTATGAGACCCAAAGGAGATGGTACGAGTCTTACAGTGTTCTTTCCAAAAAGTTTCTTTTCGTACTGAATCAGTTGCTGCCAGAAGCCAGCATTCGGTCGTACCACAGGTCTTCTGGTTTTCACCCACTGGTGGGCGTCAAGGAGTGACAGTCGGTGATACTTCATCAGATACGCGATGCAGAGCGTGGCCGAGCGGCTCACTCCAGCCACGCAATGCACCAGAGTCCTGCCATTTCTCTTTCCATTCTGGTGAATACGGTCAGCCACAGAGTCAAAGTACAGAGCCAGCGGCGCGTGAGGCAAATCCGGCACCGGCACCTTAATGTAATCCACATCCGGCCAGTTAGTGTTGGGGATCTCTAGGGTGGCATTGACAATACACGTAACATTGCGGGCATACACCAAGTGTCGGCTGCCTGCCGCATTCCCACTAGAGAGGTAGAGGCAGGGGCTGATTTGAGCAATGCTGCCCAAATTGGAAAGCCCTGTGCCGGTGCTGCCTCCGACAGCCACTGGTTTGGAAATTGTTGCAGGAGGTGGTGGAGAGCGTCGCAGGAGCCTGTGGCTGCGGAAATTCATAGTGGGCAGCTGAAGGGGCATAGAGAAAGGGGGAATGTGATGGGAGGATTAAAGACTGATGAGCAACAGTTTTGAAAGTCACTTCTGGCAACCTGTAGGAGCAAAAAGAGCAGGGTTAGTGTATCCTGTAATGTCATCGTATGATGGTATGTATTGGATAGACCTGTTCTGGGTGCTTTATATAACTATGTAGTTTGAATGTTTAATATCCCGGTCAGAGACCTGACCTTGTCAATCTTATTACCTTGCAAGGACTGATGTTTACAGATTCCAGCAAATTATTGGTTATATATCAGACAATCCTAGAACAGGGATCACCAGCACTGCATGTGTTTGTGAACTATATCACCATGATTGATGATGAGGATGATATATACACACTCACACACAGTTTACTTTGTACACACCTAATGCACACACATTCCTTAAAGCGAGGTCTTTATACAATAGCTGACATTGATTCAGACACTTAACATTTGCATGTTTCGAGGGAAGAAGTTGAACCTAAGCGGGGTACAGTGAAAATGGGGGTGAATTCTCAATAGCAGGTAAAATGATGGAGAGGGTGTGACTGGGCAATAAGGTTGGCGTCTGCACTCAGCCCTTCCTGTGGATCTGGGGTCGGTAGCAGGCGGAGGAGAGGTGCCCTTCACCCACGGAAAGCAAGGCCACAGCCCGACTGACTCATCCTGTGAATCAGAACACTGCGGGGAAGGGGGGAGCAGGTTACACAGATAGTGGGTGACTCAGCCAGTACATAGCCTTCCCCTCCCCGTGTGCTCCCTCAGTGCCAATCTTACTCTGAACACAGACTGGCACTGGTACATATCTGCACTGTGTGCACATGGAGTAGAAATGTGGGTGAGGCTGGCACAGTCACTGTCTAGTATGGCTGGCATGTAATGTATGAAGCTGGAACAGTCGCTGCTCATGGTATACCAGGCATGTAGCATGAGACTGGCAAAGTCGCTCTCCATGCTATGCAAGGCTTGCTGTGGATAAGGCTGGCACTATGACTGTCTTCTATGGCTGGCATGCAGTAGGTGAGGCTGGCACTATCACGGTCTTCTGTGGCTGGCATGCAGTAGGTGAGGCTGGCTCAGTCACTGTTTGTGGAATGGCTGGCATGCAGTAGGTGAGGCTGGCACTATCACTGTCTTCTATGGCCTGCATGCAGTAGGTGAGGCTGGCTCAGTCACTGTTTGTGGAATGGCTGGCATGCAGTTGTGAAGGAGGCTGCACGGGTATCCCTACAGATTTCCTGAAAGGTACAAGCAGATGAGACCGCATTATTGCTGCCCATGGTATACCTGCCATGCGGTTGGACTGGCACAGTCACTGCCCACTTTATACCTAGCATGCAGTTAGGCTGGCATGATCACTATGGTATACCTGGCATGATGCAATCTGTGCGATCATGCTGTGGTGGGCTTAATTCTCTCTGCACCTTAATGTAATCCACATCCGGGTAATACAAGGGGCAGGCTGTATACTAGCGCTCTCTGTATTGTACCGGTGTGTAATACAAGATGCAGGCTGTATATTAGCTCTCTCTCTATTGTACTGGTGTGTAATACAAGATGCTGGTTGCATATTAGCTCTCTCTGTATTGTACCGGTGTGTAATACAAGATGCAGGTGGTATATTAGCTCTCTCTGTATTGTACCGATGTGTAATACAAGATGCAGGCTGTATATTAGCTCTTTCTGTATTGTACCGGTGTGTAATACAAGGTGCAGACTGTATATTAGCTCTCTGTATTGTACCGATGTGTAATACAAGGCGCAGGCTGTATAGTAGCTCTCTCTGTATTGTACCGGTGTGTAATACAAGGCGCAGAATGTATATTAGCTCTCTCTGTATTGTACCAGTGTGTAATACAAGGTGCAGGCTGTATATTAGCTCTCTGTATTGTACCAGTGTGTAATACAAGGTGCAGGCTGTATATTAGTTCTCTGTATTGTACCAGTGTGTAATACAAGGTGCAGGCTGTATATTAGCTCTCTGTATTGTACCGGTGTGTAATACAAGATGCTGGTTGCATATTAGCTCTCTCTGTATTGTACCGGTGTGTAATACAAGATGCAGGCGGTATATTAGCTCTCTCTGTATTGTACCGATGTGTAATACAAGATGCAGGCTGTATATTAGCTCTTTCTGTATTGTACCGGTGTGTAATACAAGGTGCAGACTGTATATTAGCTCTCTGTATTGTACCGATGTGTAATACAAGGCGCAGGCTGTATAGTAGCTCTCTCTGTATTGTACCGGTGTGAAATACAAGGCGCAGAATGTATATTAGCTCTCTCTGTATTGTACCGGTGTGTAATACAAGGTGCAGGCTGTATATTAGCTCTCTGTATTGTACCGGTGTGTAATACAAGGTGCAGGCTGTATATTAGCTCTCTGTATTGTACCGGTGTGTAATACAAGGTGCAGGCTGTATATTAGCTCTCTGTATTGTACCGGTGTGTAGTACAAGGTGCAGGCTGTATATTAGTTCTCTGTATTGTACCGGTGTGTAATGCAAGGTGCAGGCTGTATATTAGCTCTCTGTATTGTACCGGTGTGTAGTACAAGGTGCAGGCTGTATATTAGCTCTCTGTATTGTACCGGTGTGTAGTGCAAGGTGCAGGCTGTATATTAG
>OW240918.1:149744038-149761877 GCA_933207985.1 Pelobates cultripes
GGGAGTACTGTCCCCCCCCCCACCCGCCGCCCAGGGGTGGGGGCGGGGGGGAGGACAGTAGGTCCCCCCCCCATTCTCATTATGGCCCCCACCCGCCGCCCAGGGGTGGGGGGAGTACTGCCCCCCCCCCTCATTCTCACTGTTTAGGGGTGGGGGCCAATAGTTCTTTTTTTTTTGTTTTGTTTTTTACAGTGAGCAGCCACAGGCTGCTCACTGTTTAGTGGACATGCCCCTACTCGCGGTATAGCGAGTAGGGGCATTTGGGAGATTTTTATCTCCCTTGTGCTATTATGGGGGTCATATTGACCCCCATAGAGTGAGAGGGGGTACTGGGGGGCTTATGAAGTGGTGGGGAGCACTGCTCCCTGCCGCTTCTATAGTTACATATTACAAGGAGGGAGCTGCGTGCCGGTAGCTCCCTCCTTGTAATAAACTGCACGAACAAACATACACTGATACATTGTGTTTGTTTGTTCGGCTGATCTTTCTATTCACTCATTCGCCTGTCTGATGAATGAGTGAATAGATGAAATTCCCGTTCGCATTTCCAGGTGTTTCACTGGGCATGTGCGGGAATCTCAGTGTCTGCCTAGTGTGGGCTGATGACGTGTCCCACAGGGACTTCACCTACCCACACAAAGATGGCGGCGCCCTGAATATAGATCGGGGCAGAAAATAAAGATTTAAAAATAGGTAATGTGGGGGGCTTAGGGGCATTTGGGGGTGACTAGTGGGTCAGTTGGATGTAGTGGAGGCGGGAGGGGGGTTAAAAAAAAAACAGAATTCGGCATGACAGTGCCGCTTTAAATATGAAAATAGCAGAGCTTGAAGTTAACCTGTAATGGGAAAAAAAATACCTTAATGGGAAACTATAGTCACCAGAACAACTACAGCATAATGTAGTTCTGGTGAGTATATCCTGTCCCTGCAGGCTGATCACTGTAAACACGTTTTTTTCAAGAGAAAAGGCAGTGTTTACATTGCTGCTCAGGGACACCTCCTGTGGCTGTCACTCAGATGGCCACTAGATGTATTTCCTGGGTTAGTGCTGCTGACATTCATGTCTCCACGCTCTGCATGGAGGCACTGAATGTTCCTCAGAGATGCATTGATTAAATGCATCTCTGTGGAGATGCTGATTGGCCAGTGCGGCATTTCCCTTCACTCTACCTCTTTGGCTGAGATCATCAGAATTGACAATCTTAGCCAATCCAAAAGCATTGATTTGGTTGAGATCATCAATTCTGATGTCAGCTAAGGAGGCAGATCAGGGGTGGGGTAGGGCCAGCGGATTCGTGCAGCGCTGGAATAAAGGTGGTTTATTTTTATTTTTTAAGTTACTTTTTAAGGGGGGCTAGGGACCTAAATAGTGTTTTTAACACTATAGGGTCAGGAATACACGTTTGTGTTCCTGACCCTATAGTGTTCCTTAAAACGTATTCCTCTATCACAAAGATACACAATGCATTCACTAAATTTTCAAGATATACTCTCCTTTCTGCGTCACCATCTTCAGAGCTTCGTGTAACACCCACCTCCTGTCCGCCCTCGGCTCCTCATGTGGTCTCCTTTCATTTGCCCTGCTTGGGGCTGCTCCTCAATGAAGCTGGCTGGTGGTTGGTAGGAGTGCCATCAGTTCAGTTCAGGGGGTGGGGAGGTGGTCTCCTTTTAAAATGTTCTATACCACTAACCAGGATTCAAACGGTATTAGCCACTGCAAGCTGGCTGGTCTGTGGCACATTTAGCGGTGGTGAATTTCTGATCTAAATTTTCACTTGCTAATGGCTAGTGTGTAAGTGGAAATGTATTTTTTATATGTCACAATTCATTCAAAGTTTCCAGTGTCCCCATAGGGAACTTTATTACAAACATAAGAATATATGAGCAGTTCGATTCCCACATTGGATACATAGAGATGTGACTAATCTAAACAGAATTATAGTGTGTCAGACTCTCCCTGTTGACAGTTGGCCATTGGTCCCCGAGGAGCTGAAGATTAATTCCTCCATTCTGCAGAACCAGGGCTGTCTATAAGTTGAAATGTTTAACCTGATAATGTGTGCTGGGTATTATAGTTTATTACTACAGGAAAGCACATAATGTGTTTTGTCTTTTTGCGAGAAATGCTTCGATAATAAAAAATATCCTGTCCTTGTTTCCAGATTTATTTCTTTTTTCCCTACAATACCTTCTTCCATTTGTTTATTTCCTCCTAAATTAAGTCCTATTTTTGCACCTATAACTGAACAGGCTACATGTGAAATAGGTTACAGTATATATTAGCTGAATCCTTTGAACCATATCATAACTCCAAATAACCGCATTGACACCTGAATCCCCACTTAATGTAAAATGGATGTATTGCACACTTTCACCATTAGATGGCAGTGTGTCCATACTGACCATTGGATGTCTGCAAGACATGCCTATCAAGTTTGCACCGATGATGTTTGCAGAATCGGACCCCCCACTCACGCAGGCACTAGGACCCTCCTTTCCCGATTGTCATGTAATGCCGCAGACTATTTGTAATCCATGTCTGATGCAGGTATATGTGTTTTTATTTCCCAGCATGCACAGGGTTGTGAGCTATGACGTAAAGCATAGAGCTCCACTGTATTCTTCCCCTTTAAGAGAATAATGTGCTTTTCAGATACCTTTTTGATCAAGTGGCGCAAAGCATCCCACATTCCAGCCTTGGAAAGAGAATACAGGTCAGTCCTGTGTGGGAGGCTTTCAAGTTCCCAGGGAGCCAGTGTTCCTTCCTCCAAGCCCCCCGAGATTC
Organism: Pelobates cultripes; assembly: GCA_933207985.1. Lineage (NCBI taxonomy): Eukaryota > Metazoa > Chordata > Amphibia > Anura > Pelobatidae > Pelobates > Pelobates cultripes. Next base: position 149,746,824 of record OW240918.1, read on the forward strand.
TGTCCACCCCCACCTCCTGGCTCTTCACAATACTAGAATGGGATGAGCAACTGCAGCTCTGGATCTGTCTCCCTCTCCCAGAGCACTAATGGTTAACCTAGAAACTCGCTCTGTGAATCTGTCTCTCTCCCAGAGCACCAATGGTTAACCTAGAAACTCGCTCTGTGAATCTGTCTCCCTCTCCCAGATCACCAATGGTTAACCTAGAAACTCGCTCTGTGAATCTGTCTCCCTCTCCCAGATCACCAATGGTTAACCTAGAAACTCGCTCTGTGAATCTGTCTCTCTCCCAGATCACCAATGGTTAACCTAGAAACTCGCTCTGTGAATCTGTCTCTCTCCCAGATCACCAATGGTTAACCTAGAAACTCGCTCTGTGAATCTGTCTCTGTCACAGATCACCAATGGTTAACCTAGAAACTAGATCTGTGAATCTGTCTCCCTGTCCCAGAGCACCAATGGTTAACCTAGAAACTAGCTCTGTGAATCTGTCTCTCTCTCCCAGAGCTGCAATGATTAACCTAGAAACTCTCTCTGTGAATCTGTCTCCCTCTCGCGGAGCACCAATGGTTAACCTAGAAACTATCTCTGTGAATCTGTCTCTGTCACAGATCACCAATGGTTAACCTAGAAACTAGATCTGTGAATCTGTCTCCCTGTCCCAGAGCACCAATGGTTAACCTAGAAACTAGCTCTGTGAATCTGTCTCTCTCTCCCAGAGCTGCAATGGTTAACCTAGAAACTCTCTCTGTGAATCTGTCTCCCTCTCGCGGAGCACCAATGGTTAACCTAGAAACTATCTCTGTGAATCTGTCTCCCTGCCCCAGAGCTGCAATGGTTAACCTAGAAACTAGATCTGTGAATCTGTTTTGCTCTCCCAGAGCAGCAATGGTTAAAGGGACTCTATAGTCACTAAAACAACTTTAGCTTAATGAAGCAGTTTTGGTGTATAGATCATGCCGCTGCAGTTTCACTGCTCAATCCTCTGCCATTTAGGAGTTAAATCCCTTTTATTTATGAACCCTAGTCACACCTCCCTGCATGTGACTTGCACAGCCTCCGTAAAGAGACATCTAATGTTTCTCCTTCCTTTATTGCAAGTTCTGTTTAATTTAGATTTTCTTATCCCCTGCTATGTTAATAGCTAGCTAGACCCTGCAAGAGCCTCCTGTATGTGATTAAAGTTCAATTTACAGAGAAAGAGATACAAATGTTAACGTAAATTACATCTGATTGAAAGTGAAACCAGTTTTTTTTTTTTTTGTTTTTTTTATGCAGGCTGTGTCAATCAGAGCCAGGGAAGGTGTATCAAGGGCTGCATAAACAGAAACAAAAGTGATTTAACTACTAAATGGCAGAGAATTGAGAAGTGAAACCTGAGAGGCATGATCTACACACAAAAACTGCTTCATTGAGATAAAGCTGTTTAGGTGACTACAGTGTCCCTTTAAGAAATGGAACTTTTCAATCTACAACCCTGTAATATTTGCTAATGTCCATAACAGCTTGGTAGCCTCCCATACCCATCTAGATTGCCCACACTCAAACTCTTGTTCAGAACAGAAAAAATCTAAGTCAGATCAGTGATATCAATATATTGTACAGATCTCAACAGGCGCCGTAATCAGAAAGTTGTATCATCTGGTCCCCATTGAGTATCCCTATACTACAGTTCAAAAATGTCCTTTTATTGTAAAAGCGCTAAAACAGGACCTCTAATATATTGCACACTTCGGATACATTGTTCGTGTTTCTCTGTTAGAAATCCTGTCTGTCGCTCATTCTTCCTGTACGTTTGTCGCTGTGAATCAGGTTGTAACTTTGCGATTACTGATGCTTGTAAGGTCTTATTTGTTATCTATACTCCAAACATAATGGCGACGGGCCCATAATACGCTTCTAAGACCTCTCTTCCGTTAAAAGGAGGACTCCAGCGATGACGAGCCGCTTATTAGGAAGGTGCAGAAAAGAGCTCGCAGCGGGAGCGACCAAGACCAGGGATCGAGCAAGGAGCCACCTGACAAAAGGCAGAAAGCGGTGCACGGTGAGGACTCAGGGGGGGCTTTCTTTGGGTGCAAGGACAGGGTACACAGACTGTGTGCTCACTCAAGGATTGGCGGTACATTGGGTGAGTAGGAACTGGGTGCATGGTCAGACGGAGTGTGTGCTCCACGGGGATTGGTGGTATAATGGGTGAGTAGGAACAGGGTGCATGGTCAGACGGAGTGTGTGTGCTCCACGGGGATTGGTGGTATAATGGGTGAGTAGGAACAGGGTGCATGGTCAGACGGAGTGTGTGTGCTCCACGGGGATTGGTGGTATAATGGGTGAGTAGGAACAGGGTGCGTGGTCAGACGGAGTGTGTGTGCTCCACGGGGATTGGTGGTATAATGGGTGAGTAGGAACAGGGTGCATGGTCAGACGGAGTGTGTGTGCTCCACGGGGATTGGTGGTATAATGGGTGAATAAGGACAGGATGCGTGCTAAAATTCTGTGTTAACAGTTCCAATTGGGTGAATACAAAGCATTTTGCAGTCGTTTTCATACCACTTCTAATGCTTTTACTTGTTGATGGTTTTTGTTTAATACTGAAATGACACATTATAGAATTTTATATGCAAAACACAGACAAATATAGTTCTTCTATCAGATATCCATCTATGGAAATGGCTTTCTTGTCCATATATTGTGAGCTGCTATTTTTTTTGGAGCCTGGACTTGTGCCTTCTCAATCTCCTCCTTGTCATGCTGAAAAGAGAGCCATTTTTGGTTTAGAACTGGACTCGTAAGTCGAGTCATAGGACTGAGATTTGTGAAGGGAAGTCCATCTCTTAACAAGATTTTAACGGTTGTTTTGTGTGTATTTTAGACAACAAATCAGAAGATGAGGATTCTGGTATTAAATCAAGAGGCATAAATCAGAGGTCCGGGGACTCCTCAGCAGCCCAAGAGCATTCATCAAAGAAAAAAGAGACTACAAACTCTGAAAATAAATCTCTGTGCAAACCGGTAACCGTGTCCGGGAAAAACGTGAAAAGAACAGATAGCGAGGCAGACAGTGAGAGTGAACAAGACGTGACCCCACAAATACAAAGAGACTGTTCAGAGAAAAAAAAATTAACAGAAACAAAAGGCAGGAATGGAGTGAGGAGCAAAATGCAGACTGTACAGCACCCCAAAAGCAATCGTGAAAAGACACCATTACAAAAAAAAAGCACAAAAAAAAAGGCAGCCAAGAAAAGTAGCAGAAATGAGACAGATAGCGAGAGTGAGGATGCAAGACCATTAAAGAAAAAGGGGGCGCAGAAGAAAGATACGGATAGCGAGAGTGAGGATGCAAGACCATTAAAGAAAAAGGGGGAGCAGAAGAAAGATACGGATAGCGAGAGTGAGGATGCAAGACCATTAAAGAAAAAGGGGGCGCAGAAGAAGGATACCGATAGCGAAAGCGAGGATGAGACTCCATTGAAGAAAAAGGGGGCGCAGAAGAAAGATACAGATAGCGAGAGCGAGGATGAGACTCCATTGAAGAAAAAGGGGGCGCAGAAGAAAGATACAGATAGCGAGAGTGAAGATGCAAGACCATTAAAGAAAAAGGGGGCGCAGAAGAAGGATACCGATAGCGAGAGCGAGGATGAGACTCCATTGAAGAAAAAGGGGGTGCAGAAGAAAGATACAGATAGCGAGAGCGAGGATGAGACTCCATTGAAGAAAAAGGGGGCGCAGAAGAAAGATACAGATAGCGAGAGTGAGGATGCAAGACCATTAAAGAAAAAGGGGGCACAGAAGAAGGATACAGAGAGCGAGGATGATGCTCCATTGAAGAAAAAGGGGGCGCAGAAGAAAGATACAGATAGCGAGAGTGAGGATGCAAGACCATTAAAGAAAAAGGGGGCACAGAAGAAGGATACAGAGAGCGAGGATGAGACTCCGTTAAAGAAAAAGGGGGCGCAGAAGAAAGATACAGATAGTGAGAGTGAGGATGAGACTCTGTTGAAGAAAAAGGGGGCGCAGAAGAAAGATACGGATAGCGAGAGTGAGGATGCAAGACCATTAAAGAAAAAGGGGGCACAGAAGAAGGATACAGAGAGCGAGGATGAGACTCCGTTAAAGAAAAAGGGGGCGCAGAAGAAGGATTCAGATAGCGAGAGCGAGGATGAGACTCCGTTGAAGAAAAAGGGGGCGCAGAAGAAAGAGAGCGAGAACGAAAAACTTCTGAAGAAAAAATCAGCACTGAGAAAAGAAACGGAGAGTGAGGGGGATCGACCATTGAAAGAAAAGAAGGCCAACAAGGAAGAGACCGACAGCGAGAGTGACGATGATGGTGCAGGAGAAAAGATCTCAAAAAAGGGGAAAATTAACAAAAAAGAGACTGTGGGGAAGAAAAAGAGAGTCCAGTCTAGGAAAGACCAGCCAGCCAAAGGAAAAGACAAGACCACCAAAGACGGCAAACCAAGTGATCATGAGAGTGACAGCACGGCCGACAAGACTAAAGAAAATACTGATGGTGACAGCGACTCGTCAGGTGGATCGGACCTGAGTAAAGATAAGAACAGCAGCAATAAGCAGAGCAAGGTGAGTCATCTTGCAATCAATGGGGGGGGCTTCAGGTACGTTTAAGAAATCTAATGCTTTTTTTTTTTTTCCTTTTTACCATCAGAGCTCCTCTCGTGAAGACCACCCTTCCATTGTTCGGCTTAAGCGATACATCCTGACCTGTGGGGCACGGAGAAACTACAAGAAGTTGTTGCAGAACTGTCGATCTGTGAAATCCATGGTGCAAGTTTTGAAGAATGAGTTGGAGGAATTGGGAGTCAAAGGTGAGAGCAGGGTATGGAAATCCAGGTTTTCTTAGTGTTGTCCTGTTATCATCTTGGTTTGTTGTTAGTGGGGACAGTCAATGAGCGTGATTGCTGTCAGGCTAGGTAGAAATGGCCACAATAGCTGTTAAAGGGGAGGAAGAAGTGTGTACAGGCTCAATGTTTTGGATTGAATGTGGAAATTGAAAGTGTGAACCAGGTAAATGTGTTAGGATTGGCTTGTTGTTTTGTGGGTATGGGGTAGTGAAAATGGGCTTGTTGAAGAGGCAGAGGTAAGTCTATGGGCTTGTTGGGGTGGCAGAGGGAAGACGCTAGGCTTGTTGGGGTAGCAGAGGGAAGACGCTAGGCTTGTTGGGGTGGCAGAGGGAAGACGTTGGGCTTGTTAGGGTATCAGAGGGAAGAAGCTGGGCGTGTTGGGGTGGCAGAGGGAAGAAGCTGGGCGTGTTGAGGTGGCAGAGGGAAAAAGCTGGGCGTGTTGGGGTGGCAGAGGGAAGATGCTGGGCGTGTTGGGGTGGCAGAGGGAAGATGCTGGGCGTGTTGGGGTGGCAGAGGGAAGATGCTGGGCGTGTTGGGGTGGCAGGGGGAAGCAAGATGAGCATGTTCAGGTGGCAGGGGGAAGGAAGGTGGGCTTGTTAGGATGGTCGAGGGGGAAGGAAGGTGGGCTTGTTGGGATGGTCGAGGGGGAAGGAAGGTGGGCTTGTTGAGGATTTGGTTGGGATGGTCGAGGGGGATGGTCGAGGGGGAAGGAAGGTGGGCTTGTTGGGATGGTCGAGGGGGAAGGAAGGTGGGCTTGTTGGGATGGTCGAGGGGGAAGGAAGGTGGGCTTGTTGCGATGGTCGAGGGGGAAGGAAGGTGGGCTTGTTAGGATGGTCGAGGGGGAAGGAAGGTGGGCTTGTTAGGATGGTCGAGGGGGAAGGAAGGTGGGCTTGTTAGGATGGTCGAGGGGGAAGGTAGGTGGGCTTGTTAGGATGGGCACTGTGTTTTGGATAGTGGAGGGAGCAGCCCTGCGAGAAATCAAAGAGAATCTTTTGCCAACTTTAGTCCATAGAAAGCTGGCTTATTATTTATTGTTCATTGTCAGGGAATCCTTCTTTGGAGAAGTGCCGGCTTGTGCGACTGAAGAGGGAGGAGGCAGCCGAGCTGGCAGAACTGGATACCAGTAACATCATTTCCACAGCCGGTGAGTGCGATGAGAGGGAGGTGCCATGGACCTGAATGGGTTCTTGCCATTTTCTGCCGGATTTTATCGCACCTAGAAGTCACTGCATCCGTAACCCTTTCAGGGCTAAGATTGTACCCATACTTTCATTTAGGGTTATGGGTATGGTAAAATAATCTGGATTGCCCGGGAGCTGCCCGGTTGCAGTAGATCATTTTTCTAAGTGGTTTTCTGATTCCTTTTTGCCTCTTCCCATTCACTTTTCAAATGTCAAGTTATGTTAGAATCAGGATACAGCACTGACGCTTCCTATTTACTCACTACTAAACACACAGAATGCAGTCCCCCTAAGCATGTATAATATGATTAGGGTTTGTCTAGTGCATGGGTGACAAAAAGGTAGATCCCAAGATGATGTAGAACTACAGCTTCCATGTGGCTTTGTCATTCTAACGTCATTCCAAAGGCATGCAAAGCATCATGGAAGCTGTAGTTTTAAAAGATCTGGGGATCTACCTTTTGGGCACTCCTGTTCTAGTAAATGGGTGCAGAATTATATAGCTACATTTGAAGCATGAAGATGGAGATGTTTTTTCTGGCTGTGCCATTGTGAGATCTGAAATCCCCTGCTCAGTTCAAGGTTCACTGAATAACTGTATAAATCCACAGACTTTCAGCAGCTGTGCGTCCACATGCTAAATCCCCTCTGTTAAAGTCTGATTAGGAAAACTCGGATTAGAAATAAATATTACAGAACATTTCTAGTATAATCTGTTACTGTTACCCCCAGAATGAGCAGCCCCTGTAGGAATATGGGTTACGGTGCGTGCAGCTCCCCTGTCCCTCTGGTACCTATAGCCCGAATCGTGCGCCTAGCCAGCCCGTGATGTCACTGATAATGTCTGTCGTTTAGAGCCTTTATTTCTTTTTAGAGGACTGGTACAGCAGCTGCACCTGGCTTCATTCATACATGCTATTCTGTCAAAACAGATATAGCTTCTGTTGGCACGCAATTGTCATTCATGTCTTTTTATGAACAAAAAAACTGTCCCAAGCTACATATTTCATTCATTTGGCTGGGTGGTTTATCGGATATTTGCCGTGCCAGGGAAGGCCTGGATTGGCTGAGAAGTTGCACATTTTCAGGAGATTAAGCTTTTTATTTTTTTTACTTTATTTTTGTATTTTTAACCCCTTAAGGACACATGACGGAAATATTCCGTCATGATTCCCTCTTATTCCAGATGTTGTGTCCTTAAGGGGTTAAAGCATTATCTCCTTCAAGAATTAAAGTAGGGGACGCTCTCCAGCATGTAGTGTACCTCTTTAAAGATTACGAATATAATAACATGCTGTTTCGAATGTCTAAAGCCCTATTCTATTTGGAGGAATGTACTAATCTAGATTCTAGGTATGGACTGTAGGGAATCATGACGTACAAACTCATGCACCCTTGCCTTTTAGGTCGTCCTCGACGCCACAATTCTTGGAATCCTCACAAGATATCCCCTCCCCGCGACCCATCTCCATCAGGGTTTCGGAAAGATATCGCTTCAGACTCTGACGACGAGGACGGACCGCCACGCAAGAAAAGGCCCATGGACTGGTCGTCTCTGCAGGGCATTATCAGTGATGATGGGGATTCTGAATGAATGGCTCACCCCAGGTGTAGATGGCAGACAGCCCCAATCATGTCCCCACCAGGCATCTCGCAATATCTCAAAATATCTATGTACCTTTATCTCTCCACTCCTGTTGTACACATTTCCTTCGTTGCACTTTTATCAAATATTTTTACATGGCATTTTGTAAATAAATGTGAAGTTTTAAACTGCGATCTGAGACAGTGGTCTGATAAAATGTATTTTATTTTTATTTATTTTTTTAGAAATATACATCATTTATATTGCACCTTTTTCCCGTTCCCACCCCTTATACATCCCACAAGTACAGATTGTGTTGGCAGATTTTTATTAACAAAAGTAAAGAAAATGTAACTATTTATCCCCTTTCTACCAGAAGGCTCACCAGTCATATCAAGGGGGTTTACTTGACCCTTTCTCATGAATTAGTAGATCAGACTTTCTATTATAAAAAAAAAAAAAAATCTGTTCTGGGGGAAAGTTCAAATTGTTACGTACTTTGTAGGAGCAAGCCGGTGGTTTGCATGATGGCTGCTCACAGTTTAATACTTAGCCCACAATTGCTTTTCAGAAACGCCCCCATAAATGTTCCCACAAACCTGAGTTTTTGAAATAACCATAAATAAAGCAACTCTTTCACATCGAACACCCAATACACCCCACATTTCCATATTTCAGTTTCTCATTGAGGGGCATGTACATTCCCAATCTACATACAGTAAAAAGCATGGTTTTAGTCAACTTCTTTGAGCATGGCACCAGTCCTGTTTTGTCTTCTGGGTTTATTTTTATTTATCTAAAACCCCAAACTGGGATTAGGTTGCGGGTCTCTCTCTCGTATATGTCTGGTATGAGACCCAAAGGAGATGGTACGAGTCTTACAGTGTTCTTTCCAAAAAGTTTCTTTTCGTACTGAATCAGTTGCTGCCAGAAGCCAGCATTCGGTCGTACCACAGGTCTTCTGGTTTTCACCCACTGGTGGGCGTCAAGGAGTGACAGTCGGTGATACTTCATCAGATACGCGATGCAGAGCGTGGCCGAGCGGCTCACTCCAGCCACGCAATGCACCAGAGTCCTGCCATTTCTCTTTCCATTCTGGTGAATACGGTCAGCCACAGAGTCAAAGTACAGAGCCAGCGGCGCGTGAGGCAAATCCGGCACCGGCACCTTAATGTAATCCACATCCGGCCAGTTAGTGTTGGGGATCTCTAGGGTGGCATTGACAATACACGTAACATTGCGGGCATACACCAAGTGTCGGCTGCCTGCCGCATTCCCACTAGAGAGGTAGAGGCAGGGGCTGATTTGAGCAATGCTGCCCAAATTGGAAAGCCCTGTGCCGGTGCTGCCTCCGACAGCCACTGGTTTGGAAATTGTTGCAGGAGGTGGTGGAGAGCGTCGCAGGAGCCTGTGGCTGCGGAAATTCATAGTGGGCAGCTGAAGGGGCATAGAGAAAGGGGGAATGTGATGGGAGGATTAAAGACTGATGAGCAACAGTTTTGAAAGTCACTTCTGGCAACCTGTAGGAGCAAAAAGAGCAGGGTTAGTGTATCCTGTAATGTCATCGTATGATGGTATGTATTGGATAGACCTGTTCTGGGTGCTTTATATAACTATGTAGTTTGAATGTTTAATATCCCGGTCAGAGACCTGACCTTGTCAATCTTATTACCTTGCAAGGACTGATGTTTACAGATTCCAGCAAATTATTGGTTATATATCAGACAATCCTAGAACAGGGATCACCAGCACTGCATGTGTTTGTGAACTATATCACCATGATTGATGATGAGGATGATATATACACACTCACACACAGTTTACTTTGTACACACCTAATGCACACACATTCCTTAAAGCGAGGTCTTTATACAATAGCTGACATTGATTCAGACACTTAACATTTGCATGTTTCGAGGGAAGAAGTTGAACCTAAGCGGGGTACAGTGAAAATGGGGGTGAATTCTCAATAGCAGGTAAAATGATGGAGAGGGTGTGACTGGGCAATAAGGTTGGCGTCTGCACTCAGCCCTTCCTGTGGATCTGGGGTCGGTAGCAGGCGGAGGAGAGGTGCCCTTCACCCACGGAAAGCAAGGCCACAGCCCGACTGACTCATCCTGTGAATCAGAACACTGCGGGGAAGGGGGGAGCAGGTTACACAGATAGTGGGTGACTCAGCCAGTACATAGCCTTCCCCTCCCCGTGTGCTCCCTCAGTGCCAATCTTACTCTGAACACAGACTGGCACTGGTACATATCTGCACTGTGTGCACATGGAGTAGAAATGTGGGTGAGGCTGGCACAGTCACTGTCTAGTATGGCTGGCATGTAATGTATGAAGCTGGAACAGTCGCTGCTCATGGTATACCAGGCATGTAGCATGAGACTGGCAAAGTCGCTCTCCATGCTATGCAAGGCTTGCTGTGGATAAGGCTGGCACTATGACTGTCTTCTATGGCTGGCATGCAGTAGGTGAGGCTGGCACTATCACGGTCTTCTGTGGCTGGCATGCAGTAGGTGAGGCTGGCTCAGTCACTGTTTGTGGAATGGCTGGCATGCAGTAGGTGAGGCTGGCACTATCACTGTCTTCTATGGCCTGCATGCAGTAGGTGAGGCTGGCTCAGTCACTGTTTGTGGAATGGCTGGCATGCAGTTGTGAAGGAGGCTGCACGGGTATCCCTACAGATTTCCTGAAAGGTACAAGCAGATGAGACCGCATTATTGCTGCCCATGGTATACCTGCCATGCGGTTGGACTGGCACAGTCACTGCCCACTTTATACCTAGCATGCAGTTAGGCTGGCATGATCACTATGGTATACCTGGCATGATGCAATCTGTGCGATCATGCTGTGGTGGGCTTAATTCTCTCTGCACCTTAATGTAATCCACATCCGGGTAATACAAGGGGCAGGCTGTATACTAGCGCTCTCTGTATTGTACCGGTGTGTAATACAAGATGCAGGCTGTATATTAGCTCTCTCTCTATTGTACTGGTGTGTAATACAAGATGCTGGTTGCATATTAGCTCTCTCTGTATTGTACCGGTGTGTAATACAAGATGCAGGTGGTATATTAGCTCTCTCTGTATTGTACCGATGTGTAATACAAGATGCAGGCTGTATATTAGCTCTTTCTGTATTGTACCGGTGTGTAATACAAGGTGCAGACTGTATATTAGCTCTCTGTATTGTACCGATGTGTAATACAAGGCGCAGGCTGTATAGTAGCTCTCTCTGTATTGTACCGGTGTGTAATACAAGGCGCAGAATGTATATTAGCTCTCTCTGTATTGTACCAGTGTGTAATACAAGGTGCAGGCTGTATATTAGCTCTCTGTATTGTACCAGTGTGTAATACAAGGTGCAGGCTGTATATTAGTTCTCTGTATTGTACCAGTGTGTAATACAAGGTGCAGGCTGTATATTAGCTCTCTGTATTGTACCGGTGTGTAATACAAGATGCTGGTTGCATATTAGCTCTCTCTGTATTGTACCGGTGTGTAATACAAGATGCAGGCGGTATATTAGCTCTCTCTGTATTGTACCGATGTGTAATACAAGATGCAGGCTGTATATTAGCTCTTTCTGTATTGTACCGGTGTGTAATACAAGGTGCAGACTGTATATTAGCTCTCTGTATTGTACCGATGTGTAATACAAGGCGCAGGCTGTATAGTAGCTCTCTCTGTATTGTACCGGTGTGAAATACAAGGCGCAGAATGTATATTAGCTCTCTCTGTATTGTACCGGTGTGTAATACAAGGTGCAGGCTGTATATTAGCTCTCTGTATTGTACCGGTGTGTAATACAAGGTGCAGGCTGTATATTAGCTCTCTGTATTGTACCGGTGTGTAATACAAGGTGCAGGCTGTATATTAGCTCTCTGTATTGTACCGGTGTGTAATACAAGGTGCAGGCTGTATATTAGCTCTCTGTATTGTACCGGTGTGTAATACAAGGTGCAGGCTGTATATTAGCTCTCTGTATTGTACCGGTGTGTAGTACAAGGTGCAGGCTGTATATTAGTTCTCTGTATTGTACCGGTGTGTAATGCAAGGTGCAGGCTGTATATTAGCTCTCTGTATTGTACCGGTGTGTAGTACAAGGTGCAGGCTGTATATTAGCTCTCTGTATTGTACCGGTGTGTAATACAAGGTGCAGGCTGTATATTAGCTCTCTGTATTGTACTGGTGTGTAATACAAGGTGCAGGCTGTATATTAGCTCTCTGTATTGTACTGGTGTGTAATACAAGGTGCAGGCTGTATATTAGCTCTCTGTATTGTACTGGTGTGTAATACAAGGTGCAGGCTGTATATTAGCTTACCTTTCTGGAGCTGGCTCATGTCCCCTATCTGTGTGTGCAGAGCTCTGACTCTTTATGCTCTAGCTCTGCAGAGAGGCTGGGGCTGCTGTGATGCTGAGGGAGGGTGTGAGGGGGGCGTGTGATAGTGAGGAGGGGGAGACACACAATGCCCCCTCACTGCTTTACATATTCATACCAGGAGCTGGGAACAGCTTCCGTTAACCCCTTCCTATTACAGGGCTGCCAATCCTCTGAGCCATCCTCCAAACATGATCTGCCCCTCCTTCCCCAAAACACAGTGATTTGCCCCCTCCTTCCCCCAAACACAGTGAGCTACCCCCTCCTTCTTCCCCTAAACACAGTGATCTGCCCCCCTTTTCCCCCCAAACACAGTGATCTGCCCCCCCTCCTTCCCCCCAAACACAGTGATCTGCCCCCTCTTCCCCAAACACAGTGATCCTGCCCCTCCATCCCCCAAGCACAGTGATCTGCCCCCTCCATCCCCCAAACACGGTGATCACTGCCCCCCTCCCTCCCCAAACACAGTGATCTTCCCCCTCCTTCCCCCAAACACAGTCTTCACCCCACCTCCTTCCCCAAACACGGTGATCTGCCCCCTCCTTCCCCCAAACACATTGATCTGCCCCCTCTTCCCCAAACACAGTGATCTACCCCCCTTCCTCCAAACACAGTGATCTGCCCCCTCCTTCCCCCAAACACAGTGATCTGCCAGCTCCTTCTTTATCTTGTTTGGCATCTTATAATAAACCTGCAGAGCATTGTGCTGCTAATACTATTATAAACCTGCAGAGCATTGTGCTGCTAATATACTATAATAAACCTGCAGAGCATTGTGCTGCTAATACACTATAATAAACATGCAGAGCATTGTGCTGCTAATACACTATAATAAACCTGCAGAGCATTGTGCTGCTAATATACTATAATAAGTTAATAATATTGCAGTGTATAGTACATGCAGAGCAGATACAGTGTGACAGTCACTCTGTGGATTGTTGTAACAGACCTTGCAGAGCATTGTTCTATAAGACATTTAACCCCTTGCTGGCAGCTCTCCTGCAGGCTCTGATGTCACAGGTGGGAGATGATGCTAAGACTAGTGACATCACCAGAGATACAATACTCAGCCAATGGGAAGCTCAGTTATGTTTCCATGGCAACCCTGTCTTACACCCTTTAATGACCAAAACACAGAAACATTCTCACTGTATTATAGTTCCACAGCTGCAATGTATCACTACCTGCTCTCATTAGACAGCTATACAATGTATCACTACCTGCTCCCATTAGACAGCTATACAATGTATCACTACCTGCTCTCATTAGACAGCTATACAATGTAACACTACCTGCTCTCATTAGACAGCTATACAATGTATCACTACCTGCTCTCATTAGACAGCTATACAATGTATCACTACCTGCTCTCATTACACAGCTATACAATGTAACACTACCTGCTCTCATTAGACAGCTATACAATGTATCACTACCTGCTCTCATTAGACAGCTATACAATGTAACACTACCTGCTCTCATTAGACAGCTATATAATGTATCACTACCTGCTCTCATTAGACAGCTATACAATGTATCACTACCTAGTCTCATTAGACAGCTATACAATGTATCACTACCTGCTCTCATTAGACAGCTATACAATGTAACACTACCTGCTCTCATTAGACAGCTATACAATGTATCACTACCTAGTCTCATTAGACAGCTATACAATGTATCACTACCTGCTCTCATTAGACAGCTATACAATGTATCACTACCTGCTCTCATTAGACAGCTATACAATGTAACACTGCACTATACTCATTAGACAGCTATACAATGTATCACTACCCTGCTCCCATTAGACAGCTATACAATGTATCACTACCCTGCTCTCATTAGACAGCTATACAATGTATCACTACCTGCTCCCATTAGACAGCTATACAATGTATCACTACCCTGCTCCCATTAGACAGCTATACAATGTATCACTACCTGTCTCATTAGACAGCTATGCAATGTATCACTACCTTATATGTTGAACAGCTACAATGTATCACTACTCTCATTAGACAGCTATACAATGTATCACTACCCTGCTCCCATTAGACAGCTATACAATGTATCACTACCCTGCTCTCATTAGACAGCTATACAATGTATCACTACCTGCTCTCATTAGACAGCTATACAATGTAACACTACCCTGCTCTCATTAGACAGCTATACAATGTATCACTACCTGCTCTCATTAGACAGCTATACAATGTATCACTACCCTGCTCCCATTAGACAGCTATACAATGTATCAATACATGCTCTCATTAGACAGCTATACAATGTATCACTACCTGCTCTCATTAGACAGCTATACAATGTATCACTACCTGCTCTCATTAGACAACTATACAATGTATCACTACCTGCTCCCATTAGACAGCTATACAATGTATCACTACCTGCTCTCATTAGACAGCTATACAATGTATCACTACCTGCTCCCATTAGACAGCTATACAATGTATCACTACCTGCTCCCATTAGACAGCTATACAATGTATCACTACCTGCTCTCATTAGACAGCTATACAATGTATCACTACCCTGCTCTCATTAGACAGCTATACAATGTATCACTACCAGCTCCCATTAGACAGCTATACAATGTATCACTACCCTGCTCTCATTAGACAGCTATACAATGTATCACTACCTGCTCTCATTAGACAGCTATACAATGTATCACTACCTGCTCTCATTAGACAGCTATACAATGTATCACTACCTGCTCTCATTAGACAGCTATACAATGTATCACTACCTGCTCTCATTAGACAGCTATACAATGTATCACTACCTGCTCTCATTAGACAGCTATACAATGTATCACTACCTGCTCTCATTAGACAGCTATACAATGTATCACTACCTGCTCTCATTAGACAGCTATACAATGTATCACTACCTGCTCCCATTGGACAGCTATACAATGTATCACTACCTGCTCTCATTAGACAGCTATACAATGTATCACTACCCTGCTCCCATTAGACAGCTATACAATGTATCACTACCTGCTCTCATTAGACAGCTATACAATG
>OW240918.1:149761977-149853814 GCA_933207985.1 Pelobates cultripes
CCTGCTCTCATTAGACAGCTATACAATGTATCACTACCTGCTCTCATTAGACAGCTATACAATGTATCACTACCTGCTCTCATTAGACAGCTATACAATGTATCACTACCTGCTCTCATTAGACAGCTATACAATGTATCACTACCTGCTCTCATTAGACAGCTATACAATGTATCACTACCTGCTCTCATTAGACAGCTATACAATGTATCACTACCTGCTCTCATTAGACAGCTATACAATGTATCACTACCTGCTCTCATTAGACAGCTATACAATGTATCACTACCTGCTCTCATTAGACAGCTATACAATGTATCACTACCTGCTCTCATTAGACAGCTATACAATGTATCACTACCTGCTCTCATTAGACAGCTATACAATGTATCACTACCTGCTCCCATTGGACAGCTATACAATGTATCACTACCTGCTCTCATTAGACAGCTATACAATGTATCACTACCCTGCTCCCATTAGACAGCTATACAATGTATCACTACCTGCTCTCATTAGACAGCTATACAATGTATCACTACCTGCTCTCATTAGACAGCTATACAATGTATCACTACCTGCTCTCATTAGACAGCTATACAATGTATCACTACCTGCTCTCATTAGACAGCTATACAATGTATCACTACCTGCTCTCATTAGACAGCTATACAATGTATCACTACCTGCTCTCATTAGACAGCTATACAATGTATCACTACCTGCTCTCATTAGACAGCTATACAATGTATCACTACCTGCTCTCATTAGACAGCTATACAATGTATCACTACCTGCTCTCATTAGACAGCTATACAATGTATCACTACCTGCTCTCATTAGACAGCTATACAATGTATCACTACCTGCTCTCATTAGACAGCTATACAATGTATCACTACCTGCTCTCATTACACAGCTATACAATGTATCACTACCTGCTCTCATTAGACAGCTATACAATGTATCACTACTGCATACAA
The DNA here is from genome assembly GCA_933207985.1 of Pelobates cultripes. Classification (NCBI taxonomy): domain Eukaryota; kingdom Metazoa; phylum Chordata; class Amphibia; order Anura; family Pelobatidae; genus Pelobates; species Pelobates cultripes. The sequence goes on from OW240918.1 coordinate 149,762,961, forward strand.
TTTGGGCATTGCCTGATGTATCACTACCTGCTGCTCATTAATTGACTATGCAATGTATCACCACCTGCTCTCATTAGACAGCTATACAGTATGCGCTACTGCGCTCTCATTAGACAGCTATACAATGTATCAATACATGCTCTCATTAGACAGCTATACAATGTATCACTACCACCAACTTCTCATTGAACAGCTATACAATGTATGCTACACCTTCCTCATTGAACAACTATACAGTAATACATCCACTACCCACCCAACCACATTGGGCAGAAGCTATACAGTAATATCACTACCTGCTCTCATTGAACTGGCCTTTATACAATGTATCACTACTGCCTTCACATTAGACAGCACATTGTATCGCTGCCGCTTCACGTGGGCAGCTATACAATGTATCATATATGTCATTAGACGGCTATACAATGTATCACTGCCACTGCTCTCATTAGACAGCTATACAATGTATCACTACCTGCTCTCATTAGACAGCTATACAATGTATCACTACCCTGCTCTCATTAGACAGCTATACAATGTATCACTACCTGCTCTCATTAGACAGCTATACAATGTGTCACTACCCTGCTCTCATTAGACAGCTATACAATGTATCACTACCTGCTCTCATTAGACAGCTATACAATGTATCACTACCTGCTCTCATTAGACAGCTATACAATGTATCACTACCTGCTCTCATTAGACAGCTATACAATGTATCACTACCTGCTCTCATTAGACAGCTATACAATGTATCACTACCTGCTCTCATTAGACAGCTATACAATGTATCACTACCTGCTCTCATTAGACAGCTATACAATGTATCACTACCTGCTCTCATTAGACAGCTATACAATGTATCACTACCTGCTCTCATTAGACAGCTATACAATGTATCACTACCCAGAGTGAGAAAGGTATTCTGGGTACAGTTATGATGTCAGAGTAATGCAGAGATGCATTCTGGGTACAGTTATGATGTCAGAGTAATGCAGAGATGCATTCTGGGTACAGTTATGATGTCAGAGTTAGAAGACACATGATCCAGACTCATTTGGTTAGATATGGATGGGCCCTGATTTGTCTCTGGGCATTCATTACACTGTGATAATGGATAAAGAAATAACACATTTTAGGAAGTGGAAATCTAGCTACCCCAGCCATAATTCTTACATACCTGTCTGCCTCTGTGTTACTACCCTCTTCCTCCCCCAGTGTTTACTGCCCCCAGAGAGGGTGATTGGACATGTTACCCCTTGAGAGGGTAATTGGACCTGTTATTGCCCCCAAATAGGGTGATTGGACTTGTTATTGCCCTCAGAGAGGGTAACTGGAATTGTTATTACCCCCATAGAGGGTGATTGGACTTGGTATTGCTCCCAGAGAGGGTAATTGGACTTGTTATTGCCCCCTAAGTGGGTAACTGGATTTGTTATTACCCCAAGAGAGGGTGATTGGACTTGTTAATGCCCCCAGAGAGGGTAATTTGATTTATTGCTCCCAGAGAGGGTAATTGGACTTGTTATTGCCCCCAGAGGGGTTGATTGGACTTGTTATTACCCCCAGAGAGAGTGATTGGACTTGTTATTGCCCCCAGAGATGGTAATTGGACTTGTTATTGCCCCCAGAGAGGGTAATTGGACTTGTTATTCCCCTCAGAGATGGTGATAGCACTTGTTCTTACCCACAGAGAGGGTGATTGGACTTGTTATTGCTCCCAGAGAGGGTGATTGGACTTGTTATTGCTCCCAGAGAGGGTGATTGGACTAAGCTATACAGCAGGGATCCCGCCTGGCATCCTTATCATCTGGCTCTGGTAAATTTATGCAAGGGATGTGTGGTTATTATGAAAGTAATACAGATTACATCTTTATTTGTTATTTTATTATTTAACAGTTTCCTTTCCATAACACAGGGGTATTTGCCAGTCACACAGGGGTATATCCAGGGTGGGAGCACCAGGGCAAATGCTACCCTGGATAAGTTGTGGTCATTTATATCTGGCTGGGCTGAATGAATGACCATCCCACCAAATGTCTGTAGTCATGTTGTATGCATCAATCTGTGTATCTATCTCTGTCTGTGTGCGTGTGTATAGGTATCTGTGTGTAGGTGCCGATGCATGATTGTAGATGTGTGTCCATTTCTAAAGATAAAATCTGATACAAAGTCCAGCAGTCGTGATGAGATCAATGTTTGAGAACTCATCATTAGTATCTGTATTTCTGAACCAATTTGACCTGGAAGTCATCTGATCTATAAATACAATACACAGGTCTATAAATAAGATAGCGCAGAAATGTACAATACATAAAACAAAGTTCAATATTATTTGCAGCAGCCAACCTAGAATCGTGGTAATAAGATTAAAACAGTGAAACAAAAAAAGTGCTGGTGTGCAAGATGTTCAAAAACACCCTTAACCCCTTAAGGACACAACTTCTGGAATAAAAGGGAATTGTGACGGAATATTTCCATCATGTGTCCTTAAGGGGTTAATGATGATATGTAGCAAAAGTGCTCGTTTGAGAAAGCCCAAGGAGGAGGGGCGAAACGCGTCACGGGACCAGGGACACGGAGGTGTTTGAAGTTTGCACACCGGCGAAAACAGCCACGTTAGTAAGGAGAAGGACAGCGGCTATATCCTAACTGTCCTTCACTACCAGAGGGCTGGTGAGCAGACGGTGGACTTATTTTGCTGCTATACGTGTTTTTAATGCTTGGAATAAAATAATAAGTTTTTTACCTGCAACCCGGGTCACCAGAGCATCTGTTGGATCCCACGTACTCCAGGGACTGCTCCTCCCTGGGAGTTATAGCTTTGAGTGGGACTATAAGCAATCTCAACCTGCGAGTTTAATACCTACAGAGGTTTTATATATATTTTTATATTTTGTAACTTTATTGCACTCGGAGTGCTATCTGTTTTCTTTTTGTCTCCCATTTTTAGATACCACCAGTGTATACTTACGGAGTTGCAAGTATATACACATGTGTTACATTGTGGGTTGATATCATCTTACTATTTGGTATATATACACACAGAGAGCACTTTTGCTACATATTATCACTAAGGGTGTTCTTAAAAATCTTACTCACCAGCAATTGTTTTGTTTCACAATACTACAAATCGACAAAGAGAACCTGAGTAAACAACACAAACAGAACGGTCCGTTTCCATGTCTTTATTGAACGGTGTCTGTTTTTTGGATAAAGTGTGACAGTCTCATATAGTCACTTTAGTAAACAGGTAGTTTAAATCACATGTTCCAATCCTTGAGATGACAATCGGGTGTGAATGCCTTCTCTCTTACAGAAACCCACACATTGTGTGTCACCGTCACTGGGTGATTCACGCACGGCTGGATGAGATTCTGCTCACAGACCTGTTAATAATCACAATCCCATCATTAAAGACACCGCCATCCCTCCATCCATTGTCAGCAAGGCAGTAACCCAGAAAATCTATAATAGAGAAATATAATGTGATCAATAACCTATATACAGACAGCCAGGACATGAAATGACAGCATGCAACGAACAGTCTGGGTGACCTAGTATTGGGGTGACATAGTGACTTTCAGAATCACATAGAAACAGTCTGTGTCTTATAACAGGGTAACATTCAGAGTGATCTAGTAATATTCATAGTTACCTAGTGACGGTCTGAGTGATCTGATAACACAGTGATTTAGTAGCAATCCGATTGGTGTAGACAGTGATATAGTAACAGTCAGATCTAATAACACAGTGATCCAATAGCATTCAATGTGATCGAGTGACCGTCTGAGCGATATGATAACACAGTGACTTTGATAAAATTAATTTAGATTCTCATTTCAAACGATCACAGTCTATTAGAAAAACTTGATTTATCTCCAAAAATGATCATATACTTTAAAGGAACACTTTAGGATTAGGAACACAAACGTGTATTCCTGATCCTATAGTGTTAAAACCTCCATCTAGCCCCCTTTTTTCCACCTAAATATAGTAAAATCTTACTTTTGTTCAAATCTGCAGCTGCAGGCTCTGACCCTGATCTGCCTACTTGGCTTACCTCATCAAAAGTGTTGTTCTAAGCCAATCAAAATGCTTTCCAATAGGATTGGCTGAGACTGTCAAGAAGGCAGAGCCAAACACAGTCCTGGCTAATCCTCGTAGAGTCAATGCATCTCTATGAGGAAAATTCAGTGTCTCCATGCAGATGGTGGAGACACTGAATGTCAGTCACACTGTGCAGCACTGCCCCAGGAAGCACCTTTAGTAGCCATTTGAGGACTGGCCAGTGGAGATATCCCTAGGCTGTAATGTAAACACTGCATTTTCTCTGAAAACAAAGTGTTTACAGCAAAAAGTCTGAATGGAATGATTCTACTCACCAAAACAAATAGAGTTAGCTGTATACTATACAACAAGCTGTAGTTGTTCTGGTGACTGAAGTGTCACTTTAATGGTGATTTGAAAAGCTTTTCTAACAGATTGTGATCATATGAAAAGTGTATCCAAAAACATTGAATTGAGGCCATGGAAGGGAGTGATACAATGGTTTTGGCAGTTTGTGTCTTATTTTTACATGGCCTGTCTGTGTTAAAATGGCGTGTTCATCCGCTATGCTATATTATAGCCCCCACGGGGTCAAAGTGACTTTTACATTTTAGACCAAATTTGCTGAATAAAAAAGCTGCTGACTTGGAGAATGTTTGCACTTTGAATTCTCACCTTAGTAAATAACCCTAGCAGTCTGCAATATTGCAGGATAAAGGGCACCACAAACCACTCAACGTTTTAATCCCTCAATATTTATGCAAACAATGAGCAAATGAACCAAAAATTATAACTGGTCACATTTGTATAATTTTAATATATTCACAAAAATCACATTGTTCATACATATAATTTTTTTTTTTTTTTTTAAAGCTCATCGTATTAAGATGTTAATGGCGGCATATGCCTCAAGGTCAATTAAGGAGTTAAATGTCTTAGCCAGTGACCCTTGGTGCTGCCCTGTGATTGGCTATTGCTAAATTAGGCAATGTGATATTCCCCTGCTGAGCTCAGTCATGTTTTGGGTGTGTCCCCAGGTGAGACACACAGTGTGCAGGTATGGGGTGCAGTGTGTGTTATAAAGCCCCCAGCTCATGGAGCATCATGTGATTGGGCTGTGGGTTAATGATGGAAAATGATTTACTAAAGTCAGAATTGATGGGAATTAAAAGTACATTTCACATTTAAGGCCATAGTAGCAGACATGGAAGCTTGACTGACTTAGACATTTTTCTGATTTAAGTTTATTAATCTCCAGGTTTGACTTTGGAGGCTTGGCCGTGGATGCAATGCTCTGCAGGTGTTTAACGGTATTGGGGATGCAACATTGTCCGTGCTAAGAGTAGACCAAATGGTGAAATATTCTGCTGGTTAAAAATAGACCGGGTGTGATTCTCTGCAGCGTTTTAATGTTATTAGAGATGAGATACTCTGACATGGTGCAATGATCTGCTGGTTAGAAATAGACCACTGGGTGTGATGCTCTGCAGTGTTTTAACATTATTAGGGCTGAGGTACTGACAACCAGGAATAGATGACATGGGGGTTAACACTAGATCAGTGCCTGCATGTTTTGATGACTTCTAGTACAGTCAAATTATTGTTATTGGGGATGAGCTATTATACAGGTTAAAAAAAGAGTTTGCGATGGTCTGCAGATTAAGTGATTGGATTGCTTATTTTACAGGCTAGGAATAGACTTAATGGTGCAATGCTCTGCAAGATATTCATGCAATTGTGGGTGAGATATTCTGCAATCTTAGACTATATCACAGGGTGCAATGCTCTGCAGACTGATTACATAATTTGTAACCTATTAATTGATGATCGTGTGCAATCCTCTGTTGGGTAATAAAGTTATTGTAGATTACATGTTCTGCATACCAAGACTAGCTAACAGGGTGCAATGCTCTGCAGTTTATTAATGTTGTTATGGTCATGGTTGAGCTATTCTGCCGTCTAAGAATGGATCGTAGGGTGCAATGATATGCCTCTCTCCGCAGGAGCCGCTCGATGGCGACACGCTGCAGCACCATGCCTATTCATAAACCGAAGGCCGCACCACTACCACAACTGGATTTAACCCCCTCCTCCCTGCATCTTCTGAAGAGGGCCCAGCTGCAGCAGTACTGCAAGCGGCTAGGATTAGGTGGGGGAGGAAAGGTGCGGGGGCTCATCCTAGGTCCATTTCGCAATCCGAGATATTTGTAAGTTCTGTGGATGGAGTTTATAATGTAAAATAACTTTGTCTTTTCCTCCTACTGCGCAGAATTCTGAACTACTTCAACGGCTCCAGGATCATCTTAAGCAGACCGGATTAACTGTTCAGGTGAATATCACAGAGCTCCACAGCAATAAAACTCACAGTAATGTGCAGTGAGTACATACCTCCCACTTCTGCAAGGTACGGAAATGGGCATGGAGGGGTGTGCCAGTGACACCACTTGCACTGGAGAAGCGGCATGTCAACCTTGCATGAGCCTCGAAAGGCTGATGACTGGCCCTACTAATAATAATGCGATTGTCTGGGGCCAGTTATCTGGTGTCCTTGGATGTGGGACACCGGGGAACAAAATCAGACAGTGCTGCCTGTGTGTGTCACAGAGCTCCAAAGCAATAAAACTCCCAATAATGTGCTGAGTCTGTAAACAAAGCTCCTAGGCAATAAAGTCACTAATATATTTGCTGCAAGGTAAGCGTGTGTGTTAACTCAATTCACTAGTGTTATGGTGGCCTGTTGGCATGAGAGACTATAGGGGTTTGTTTTTGTGTTTTTTAACCATATCTGCTTAATTATTTTTGTATTAAAAGGTGTCTCCCAGAGCCGCTTCCCAAGAAAAGAGTGGACGTCTCCCTGCTAAGGAGAAAACAGGTAACTAAGCAGAACCGGAGGTTCACGTTAAACATGGGGGTAAGTGCAAAGTGCCCAACGTGGCTGTCAGTGGAGCTAGTGCACAGAATACGCAGTGGCCCAACATGAAACCTCTCACTGATATTACGAGATATCCTGTCAGCCAGGTCTATGGGACAAGGTTAACGCTGGTTACTTGTTGTCATTCATTTCCCCTAAAATTATCTGGAACATTACAAGTCTTTTCATCTGTAACTGCAGGTTTATCTCTGTCTTAAAGTGGCCAATCCCTCCATTACAGCCCACAGCCCCGTATCTCGGTTTAGAGAGTGGCCAATCCCTCCGTTACAGCCCACGGCCCCGTATCTCTGTCATGGGGCGGCCAATCCCTCCATTACAGCCTATGGCCCCGTATCTCTGTCATGGGGCGGCCAATCCCTCCATTACAGCCTACGGCCCCGTATCTTGGATAGAGAGTGGCCAATCCCTCCGTCACGGCCCTGTATCTTGGTCAAAGAGTGGCCAATCCCTCCGTTACGGCCCCGTATCTCAGTCATGGAGCAGCCAATCCCTCCCTTGCAGCCACGGCCCCGTATCTTGGTCAGAGAGCGGCCAATCCCTCCGTTAAGGCCCTGTATCTCGGTCAGAGAGTGGCCAATCCCTCCCTTGCAGCCAGGGCCCCGTATCTTGGTCATAGAGCGGCCAATGCCTGGGTCATTGATGACAGTCCTATAGTTAACTATTTTAGTCTCTCCAGCACTAAATGGGTTAAAGGATCCCTCCAGTCATGGTGCAGAGATTAGGTTTTATTTTGGGGTGCATTATGTGCTTCTCCTTGGCAGCCTATCTGTTACTCCTTCTCCTCTGCCATTGGTGATGTCACAGCTGGTGAGCTCACAGCAGTTGCCGTGGTAACCCAGTGATGTCGCTGCAGATGCTGCGTGTGCAGGGTCTATTTTTAGGGTTGGAGCAGAGGATGCACTGATATGAATATATCTTTTCACACATGCAGTCGGTGCTGCTGTAAGAGACGCTGCATGGTCTCCATGCTGCAATTCTGCCTTCTATGAGCATCTTCTAGTGACCCGTATTAGCCGGCCTCGTTCTCTGATCAGCTGGATCTAGATTTATAGAAATGAGAAGTCCATACTGCCCGCTGCTGGGAGGCCCCTAACCCTTTCACTAGTCTGGGTGGTGTTGCCCCCTTTGCTGGGGCTGACAGGGGGTGGGGTGCCACTTTCACAGAGTGCTCGGTTTAATACTACTTACAGAGCCTGTCAGCAAGAGACATTGTGTAAATGTTACAAGGAGCGGACATGGTGCTTTGCGCTCTATTCACCTTGGCTTCTGTTTATCTGCCTCTATGTGCTGACCTTGGACACACCATATTCTGTCTAACTTGGTGTGAGGTAGACAGTACTCGCTGGGTCTGTGATCTGATGGATGCTGAGTTTTTATATGTCAAACCCCCTCTCCCCCCACCATCTAGTAATGTCCTTCTCCCTGTCACATACCTCCCAATATTTCAAATGCATTTTAGGGGTGTTATAAAACTTAAAACAAGAACAATGTATCTTATTTACACAGACCATTTTCTAGACACATTACTGGGAGTATTATTACTATGGAGCTCTGTTATACACACAGACACATTACTGGGAGTATTATTACTGTGGAGCTCTGTTATACACACAGACACATTACTGGGAGTATTATTACTGTGGAGCTCTGTTATACACACAGACACATTACTGGGAGTATTATTGCTGTGGAGCTCTGTTATACACTCAGACACATTACTGGGAATATTATTGCTGCGGAGCTCTGTTATACACTCAGACACATTACTGGGAATATTATTGCTGTGGAGCTCTGTTATACACTCAGACACATTACTAGGAGTATTATTGCTGTGGAGCTCTGTTATACACCCAGACACATTACTGGGAGTATTATTACTGTGGAGCTCTGTTATACACTCAGACACATTACTGGGAGTATTATTGCTGTGGAGCTCTGTTATACACTGAGACACATTACTTGGAGTATTATTGCTGTGGAGCTCTGTTACACACTCAGACACTCCAAGAATATGGAGCTCCTAGAAAAGAGACATTAGGATAGAACAGAGGGGGTTTCGGCCAAAAATAGGGTCTGTCCCTCCTAAATAGGGACACTCGGGGGTTCATAAACATCACATACCAACTAAATGGCATTCGCTGCTAGACTCACGTACAGCACAGAAATTACATATTGGGATAAAAAGGGTTAAAGAGAAGTGAGGCCCTGTCTGTCAGGCCCCCCGAGGAAGAGTGAGGCTGTCTGATGGTTAATGTGGACTGTGTATTGTCTGATAAAACATATAGACTGTTTTATTCAGAATTTGATCGCATTCAATATCTGGTTTGTTCTGTAGGGCTCCCCCTGCAGGCTGCTGGTGTAATGCGTCATAAGAACAAAAATTAGAAAAATATAAACTCTGGTCTCGCTGTAATATTTTGGATAATCTTTTGAAATGATTTATCCACAAACATTCTCATAGACTTTAATGGTGACCTGTAGATAAATCATTCTGAAAGGTTTCTCTAACATACTGGGATTATTGCAAAGCTTATCCAAAAATATTAAATGGAGGCCAATGTTTCCTGCAGCCTGTCTATGGTTTATCTGGCACGCAAACCGCGCCGGGGTGAGCCCTTAATGGGCCATAGATTAACAATACGATAAACCTGGCTACTGTGTAATGAACATCCACCTGTAATTAGGGTATTTGTTGGGGTGTTTTTTATTTGTATAAAAATGAGTTTCTGTTAACTTCTATCACAGCTTTGTCACTATACGGAACTCGTGTATGTGGAGGCAGCTGTGCTGGGTCTGCCATTTCCTGAATAAAGCGAGACAATGGTGGCCTAGATGTGGACTTAACTGCCTGAGTGTTGAGGCCACCTTTCCTTTTGGATTGAAGGCAGACGTTTTAACATATTTGCATGTGTGTGGATCCACCAGGAACCGGCTGTATGATGTGTATGGATCCACCAGGAACCGGCTGTGTGATGTGTGTGGATCCACCAGGAACCGGCTGTGTGATGTGTGTGGATCCACCAGGAACCGGCTGTGTGATGTGTGTGGATCCACCAGGAACCGGCTGTGTGATGTGTGTGGATCCACCAGGAACCGGCTGTGTGATGTGTGTGGATCCACCAGGAACCGGCTGTGTGATGTGTGTGGATCCACCAGGAACCGGCTGTGTGATGTGTGTGGATCCACCAGGAACCGGCTGTGTGATGTGTATGGATCCACCAGGAACCGGCTGTGTGATGTGTATGGGTCCACCAGGAACCGGCTGTGTGATGTGTAAGGGTCCACCAGGAACCGGCTGTGTGATGTGTATGGGTCCACCAGGAACCGGCTGTGTGATGTGTATGGGTCCACCAGGAACCGGCTGTGTGATGTGTATGGGTCCACCAGGAACCGGCTGTGTGATGTGTATGGGTCCACCAGGATTCGGCTGTGTGATGTGTGACATACAAATACAATATGTGCACCGATCCTACCAGTTGTAGTTGTGTTTTTTTGTTTTTGTTTTTTTTCTACGCCAAAAATAACCCAAGACATTTGTAATTTAAATAGCTGAATTGTTTATTTAATGTTGATATTCTCAGATTAATGTGGTGTGATACGTTGTCTTGCAGAGCGCCAGTGGTGGTGTGTAGTACATGGACAGCAATTCACTTCGTCTACCGGGATAAAACTGTCTCCCTGCCGTGGTCGTCTTGGTGTGACCATCGGAGGCTCATTTGTCCCCCTGCACCTGACACCCTCATCTTTACCCGTTCCCCATGGCTTTGAGGATAATATTATTTGTGGGGAATGCCTGGAGAGGTCAGAGCCTTCATCTTTTTATTTTATTATTTTGTACCAGCTTGGTTATTTGCTAAACTGGGAACAACTTGGAAATTACAAAATGGAGGCCAAAATAACTGAGCAGGAATAGGTTTTAATGGCCTAGTGAAAATTCATATTACATTGTTTCAGCAGGTCAGAGACACCTAAAAAGGTAGTTTCCTCAGATGTTTGGAAACTACAATTCCCATGATGCTTAGCTAGCATTTAATATGCGGATCTGGGATCTACCTCCTGGGCATCTCACTGCAGGTACTGGAAAACTACACTTGCCTTGATGCATGGACATTTCTGCTTTGAGGCAGTGCTGTATGAAATTACAACTTTATTTTAAGCATAGTAACATATAATAATATATTCCTAATAAAATAATTTCTGAATAAACATTGCTTTCTTCCTGATGTGTATATGAGACTCAATCCTCTCTATTTTCCTCTTTTATCAGGAATAAGGAAAAGGAATCTCGTCTGCTGCAAGAGTCGACCAATCAAGGTACTAATCCGAGGCTGTCTGTTACGGGCAGGAAATGTAAATTAATGGCAGATTATGGAAATGAAGCCTAGAAGGCCGTCCCCAGAATAGAAGCAATTGGGATGTTAGGACTTCTTTCGCATGTAATCAATAAATACTGTTTCAGGAATGTAGAGGCTGCATTATCTGGGTCCGTACTTTATATTTCAGGATTGGGGTGTTAATGTCATACTTTATCTTGCAGAGCGCCAGTGTTGGTGTGTCGTCCATGGGCATCTATTAACCACATCGAAATGGATTCAACTGTCCCTCCGCTGCGGCCATGTTGGTATGGCCACTGATGACACGTTTGTACCGCTGCATTTGACACCTTCATCTTTACCTGTTCCCCCCAACTTCGAAGATAATAGAATCTGCGGGGAGTGCCTGGAAAGGTCAGACAAACCTCTGTTTAATCCTAGACATTAGACCTTTCCACAATACCTGGAATTCACTTGGCTCGACCTGGTCAGGCTAGTGATAACTTTGACCATTTGGTTGGGGTGGTGACCTCCTATCATTGTGCCCCGTTCTAAATCCTGGAGCTCACCAATATGAGCCATTCTACTGCTAATGAGTCTAAGGAGCTTGCACGGACGTGTGGATGAAATGGCCAAATCAACTTCTCAGAACGGTTGCCCATCTTTTGGCCACGTACACACTTCTGCAGTATAAACTTAAAACCTGTTTCCCTTTTAATATTCTCTGTAATATTCAGAATGTGTTATGTCCATGGCATTTCATGAGACTGAATCTAGTTTTCATAGTGTTCATTTTATATCAGAATGTTGGTTTTAAAAAAAAAAACAAAACACTAGGCCAGGCATCTCTGTGTGCACCCCTGCCCCCCCCTCCTCCCCCCCCACCAGGTTTTGCCAAACTACAAATGCCATCTATTGCACTCAAATAATTCTGGAAGTTGAAGCCATTAACATGGGGGTTATCTGTCTCTAAATCGGTGATTACGTAGAATTGACCATGAAGTTGCAAGTGTTGAGTCAAAATACCAGAGTTTGCAAGATAAGAGTTGGTGACTTTTTCCTGCTCTGTTAAATGAATGCTTTAGCCTTTGGGTCTTTAAGATTCGCATATTCTTATATTTTGTGACCCTGCTGCAGTCACACCCAGAATTGGTAAATCCTTAATGAGTAATCATTGCCTTTACACTACCGCAGTATATACTGAGATTGTATGTTAGTTGGGGACCTCAACCCTTTGTATCTTGTATTTTACGCAGGAACAACGAGAAGGAATCTCGTCTGGGAAAAGAGTCCGTCAATCAAGGTACTGACCCAGACATGTCTTATTATATAAACGTAAAGCAAATCTCGCAACAGCTAAGAGTGCCCCCTGCTGGCCACATGAAAAGAATTCAGAGCTGAACTGCAAAAATAGTAGAATGCCAAGTATCTACTCACCCACTGTATATGGAAAACTTTTATATAATGTAGGTCATTTATAAATGTGTTTTCTAACACTTTGAGTCTTTTTCAGATGAGAATTGCCCACCTACCACACATGGTAAAACCTCCTCTGTTAGGTAAGTAGTTATCTGTGGCCCACACGGTAAGTGCCCCTTTCATCTTGGATTAAGCTGTCCTGGTGGCTGTCATGATATACGTCTGTCTTCCTTTTTGCAGTATTTGCCGAAATCGAAATAAATCTGGCAAATTCCAGCCTAGAGAAGATCCAGCCTATGCTCGGAAGGTAAGGCCAACCACAGGTTCATTTTACAGCTGGGATTTGGGAATAGACTTTTTTTTTTTTTTTTCTCCATCTAAAATGTAAATCCCCAAGCAGCTGTGTTGAGATATAGAAAATTATATGATCTATTTAATAATTACATGACGTCTGGGCCTGAAAGTAACCGTGATTGTCGGAAGATATGTTATCTCCAAATATTGTGGTATTTCAGATGGGGTATCTAAGGGCAGATAGGATTCAACTGTTGGATATTTCAGATGCAGCTGGTAGAGTTGGAATATGTGTAGTTTGTCTTCTTGGAGTTGGAGAAAGACACAAAAGCAGCCTCTACTTTGGAGGAGGAGAAAAAGAACAATGTGTCTGCCCTTTGTGGAAGGATGATTGAATGTTGGTATAGCTAAAATTGGATATTAGGGGGAAAAACATATATGCCCATACTTGGTGTGATGGGGGAGGACATCCCGTAGGACCCAATGCTTGGTGTGATGGGGGAGGACATCCCGTAGGACCCAATGCTTGGTGTGATGGGGGAGGACATCCCGTAGGCCCCAGTGCTTGGTGTGATGGGGGAGGACATCCCGTAGGCCCCAGTGCTTGGTGTGATGGGGGAGGACATCCCCTAGGCCCCAATGCTTGGTGTGATGGGGGAGGACATCCCCTAGGCCCCAGTGCTTGGTGTGATGGGGGAGGACATCCCCTAGGCCCCAGTGCTTGGTGTGATGGGGGAGGACATCCCCTAGGCCCCAGTGCTTGGTGTGATGGGGGAGGACATCCCCTAGGCCCCAGTGCTTGGTGTGATGGGGGAGGACATCCCGTAGGCCCCAGTGCTTGGTGTGATGGGGGAGGACATCCCGTAGGACCCAATGCTTGGTGTGATGGGGGAGGACATCCCGTAGGACCCAATGCTTGGTGTGATGGGGGAGGACATCCCGTAGGCCCCAGTGCTTGGTGTGATGGGGGAGGACATCCCGTAGGCCCCAGTGCTTGGTGTGATGGGGGAGGACATCCCCTAGGCCCCAATGCTTGGTGTGATGGGGGAGGACATCCCCTAGGCCCCAGTGCTTGGTGTGATGGGGGAGGACATCCCCTAGGCCCCAGTGCTTGGTGTGATGGGGGAGGACATCCCCTAGGCCCCAGTGCTTGGTGTGATGGGGGAGGACATCCCCTAGGCCCCAGTGCTTGGTGTGATGGGGGAGGACATCCCGTAGGCCCCAGTGCTTGGTGTGATGGGGGAGGACATCCCCTAGGCCCCAGTGCTTGGTGTGATGGGGGAGGACATCCCCTAGGCCCCAGTGCTTGGTGTGATGGGGGAGGACAACCCGTAGTGTCCGGTCCACTGGATATTACTTTGTTTACAGTGACTATTGGTGACGTAATTAGAGCACATTGATTTTGATTATACAGAAAGAGAGCAGCATTGACTGCTTGTGACTTGCTGTCTTGAGTGACCAAATGCTCTTTGTGCCCCTTGTAGGTGGATGAAATTCTTGGCCAGCTTGCCAAAGGACAGGTGGATTCTGAGCAGGTGCTGCAGCCCAAATGTCCAGCCGTTATTCACTCACCAGTTGCGAAGCAAGAATGTAGCCCCCTATCCATCAACCAGCGCCACTTTGCCAATTCCCATTAGGGTCTCCCCTACCCTCATTCTATAACTTTTTTTTTTTTATATTAAGGTAAATAAACTAGTTTGTTTCTTTTTTTTGTATATTTGGGGCTTGTTTTTGCAGTTGTAATAGTGAGGTATAAAGAACACAAGACACTATATTACAAATCTCACTCTTTATTGCCTGAAAATAAAGCCAGTTTGGAAGTGGTGCTGGGTTTGACGCAGACAGATGGAGTGGAAATTCAAACATGCCTGATACTGTTGCCCTACAAGGGTCTGCAGCCTGGTGGCCATCTTTAAATCTCCTAAGAAAAGTGACTTCACGTAAAGACAGGAAATGGTGTTGGGGAATTTGCAGCTGAGCAATCACTTTGCTCTTCTCTGATAGGAGTGGGTTTAATAGTATAATGCTCTGCAAAGTACATTGCTCTGCAGGGGAGGAAGTACAGGAGTGATATCATCAAGGAGCCTTACTGGGGGTTAATGGTTATTCTTGTTTCCTGGCAAGGCTGGGGGTATGAAAAGCAATGCTCTGCCGGCCACTGGCTGCTTAATGTGTAACGTGGGCAATAATCTAAAAGTCCATTTAAAATGGAGGATGTAATTCAGGGAATTCTTCAATCTCTTGAGCAGATGTTACAGTGTAACTTTGGCACAAATGACATTTTACAAAGGTGAAAGGTCACACGATGCGTGATGGAAGGTCACATTCTGATGGGTACTGGACGATCGCAGGGTGAGGGATTGTGTAGCTTGTAGTGGTAATCTGTAAATAAAGACCCATAATCTGATATATTCCGCGTAGGCCCGGTCCCACCCACCCCTCCCCAATACCCAGAAACCACATCCACTTCAGATTGACACTTCGTACTCCCGTGTATCCTGCAAGAAAGGAGGGCAGATGTTTAAAATGTGCAGGTAACTGGCAAATCCTGCCTTTCCAATCACATGCAGGACATCCCAGCTCAACTCGAGGTAAGTTCAGGGTTCTACGTGGCTGGGTACTTTACTATTGGAGATCCAGCCCGTTCTGCTCCAAACTAGAAAAATGCCCAATCAGGTGGCTGAATGACACTCTCAACGTTTGGAGAACCAAAGCTGCTAAACGCTAGCACACATACGGGGCTATTCATCAAGGTGAGAATTCATCGTGAAATTCGAATTTAAGGTGAAAATAGCGGAAACACTCTAAATCAGCTAATCTTTCCCTTCAGCTACTCCTGTCTACTATAACTCTTGTTAATATCCTGGGTACTGACTGTGTATTTTGGTTTTATACTGGCTGTGCATGCACCCACTGGCCATCCCGCGCGCAGAGCCTAGATTTGACTATAGTGAAAGTTGTGTAGAAAAATTTGTCCCAGACTCTACATAATATTTATCATTTAGCTCTAAAGTCGGACTTTAAACCCTCTCAATGAGAGCAACAAGCCACTGACAGGGTTAGAATAATGATCTTGTATATCTATACAGACTGCAATGTGTGGCTCCTTAACTGTTCAGTGCTGGACATAGTATTCTTGTATGGAGAACTCTTTGCCACCTGGTTAATGAAATATGCAGCAGAACCCATGGCACACGCTAGATTTCATTCCATTCCCACTTTCCTACCACCATCTGTGGCAGCCAGCCACTCGCAGTCAATATTGTCTCCTGCATGGGCACACCTACAGCCTGGCACTGACAGCACACTACTTACCCCAGCCTCATATAATGGGTTGTTGAAATCTGATTCCACTGTGATTGGACTGTACGAATGGGATGCTGGGAATGAAAATCCGAAGAGTGATTTGCCCTGAAATCTGAGATAATGTAAAATATGATGGTCAGTGGCAGACATGGTGACAATCTCTCACCCCTGGCAGCCAGGCCAGCACCCCCGTCACAATATCACCCCATACTCTGTGCAGATCCTTTGCATACATCATGGGGGGGAGGTCTGAAATGCACCCTCCTTCATGCAGTTGTAATACAACTCCCATCATTCTTTGTCAGTCTATAACAGTATGACTAAATTATTCACAGCACTTCGCACGTTCTTATTCTGTGCTGCAATTCAATCATTGGAAGGCGGAGGAGAGGAAAGGAAAAAATCTATGAGACAAACAAATATACTATATGTCCCCACACAAAATAGTTATCGTCTAATGGGCAGTTATTTAAAGGGAAACAATCTCTTCTCAGGATTTTTTTTATATATTTCCTCCGCCCCCTATATTTAATAAATATGTAGTGAGGTGTGAGAAATTTAAATTTAGAAAGCCACAGCTCTCCATCTTAGCTCCCTGATAGTCCTTTGCGACCGGCAGTCATCACAGGGAGAGCATACAGAGACGAGGAGAAATGATACTGCTGCGGATTTCTACATTTTATTTTATTTTTCACACCTCGCAGATACATATTTGATATATATGGAAGACGAGTAAGTGTGTGTGTGTGTGTATATGTATATATGTATATGTGTATATGTATATATGTATATGTGTATATATATATATATATATATGTATATGTATATATGTATATGTGTATATATATATATATATATATATATATATATATATATATATATATATATATATAAAAAATCCTGAGAAGCAATTATTTCCCTTTAAATAACTGCTCATTATACGATAGCTATTTTGTGTGGGGACATGTAGTATACCTGACAAACGGCGCTGTGGAAGCCGGCCTCCTGCCCATCGACTATGGGCCAGGTCAGCGACTGTAAAGACCCATATTTTATTCCCCCTGGTTTGGCACTTCCCATTTGTGCGCATAGAACCAAACGCTCGCGTTGAACAAAACCGCGAATAGACTTCAGGGGGACTTATCCGCGAAAGCACTATTTTCGGCATGAAAACGTTGTGGTTCCCGGTAAGATATTGATAGATCCTAGAAGTCACTGGAATTTATAATACAACAACATGTTGTATTATTGGTTTTTATAGATCCCAATGACTTCTAGGATCTTTCAATATCCTACCTTTTACAGGTGGTTATAATTCTTTTTATACGTATTGGTGTTTTCCCACTTTCTTGTATTGCATTTGGTGTGTGTGAAGGACACTTGGGATCACGCTTTTTTACGTATTTATTTATTCATATTAGTGTGTGTATATTTTTGCTTTTACATTCCCAGCGCACATAGCCGCGATTCTATGGAACTATTTTTGGCATGGGACCATGAAATTCCTGAACCGATCTGGGTGATTTTTGGATATGTTGGTCACCCAGATCGGGGCTGTCAGGGGATGTAACTTTTGTGGGAGTTTTGTATGTTTTAAAGGTATGTTGGGGGTTTTATAAAAATTGAGTTTTTGGGTGTTTTTTTTTTGTGCCTGGAGATAATTGGGTTTAGTATAGTTACTGACTCATTTACCTCTCAGGCACAGAGGAAGGATTGACCTATTTTGTATGAGAGTGTCCTGGACCTGAGAGCCAATGTAATTGTGTGTATGTTTTTACTGTAGTCTACCCTCAGGTCCAGGGGGGAGTGCCCCTTGCATGGGGACCTGCATATAAGGTCAGTTGTGGCTGCCATTAAAGATATTTGTTTTACCATTCATGAAGTCCAGGCTCCTGTTTGGGGGATTAGAGAGCTATATTCACACTCTAGGGATTGCTATAATCACTATACTCCCTTGGATCACAACAATTGCTCTTGTAAGAGCAGCCAGCTTTGCTCTCTGGACTAGGAGAAGTCTACCCACTGTAAGCTGGATCCTGGTCTTGGGTCTAGGATGGGTGGAGGATAGCGAGACCCCAAACAAGCTGTAGCGGTTTGTGTGTTTACAATGGTTATGGTGTGCGGTGCTTATGGTACTCGAGGATTACTAGGAAGCAGCGATTGACGGAGGTACCCAGTCGGGGTGCCAGGAGGTCCATTACAGTATATTTTTGGTTTATATATTTTTCCCTTTTCTCTCCTCTCCCTTCCAATGACGGAATTGCATCACTCTCTCCAAGTTTTGGTTTAAGATCGAACCTTGTTAACCCTGGAAACAGTCTGGTGTTCCTAGCGCAGATCTGAGTTCACTCACTGCTGCTTCCTGTTTTATTGGGACAATAAGGGGTCCCTCTATGTGCACCCCGCAATCCGAGGAGCAGAAAGCAGAAGTTATTCCTAAAGTGAAGCTGGGATAGGCCTCATTAATGCCACCATGAGGCCTATCCTTCTTACAAATAGACTTTATGGCTATTTTATTTGTAATATAAGATTTGTATTCGATATCTTAAAGAATATAATTGTTCCTGGAATGTGCCATTTTTTTGGTTAAATTATCCATTTCTTGGAATTCTCTTATTTGACCCGCACTATAATTGATTTACTTTCCAGATGTATAAAATGCCATCTTACATATGTTCCAATTCCCATTGGCCAACTCACTTAGTGTAGTAGATGTAAATTCCGCCAATCAGAAGTATGACCAATATGATGGGCAGGAAGATCGCCAGCGCAATATTCCCACCTTCCATCTGGTGGGAGGGGTCTGTTGTCTGGGTAACTGTAGCAAATAAAGAAAACAAGTAAGTTATTGAGCCAATCACAGGCATCCTGGCTCTCTCCGGCACCCAATAGGCTGTAATGCGGATCACGAACCTCTGAGATGGGGAGGGCGTGATGTTTAATGTGGTGGCAGGAAGTGATCGAGTTTGGTGGACGTGGCAAGAAGTGATGATACAGCCCACGGGAAGTGATGTCTGAACAACAGTAACTAATGAAATGTGATAGGTGGCGGGCTTTAATGAGGATATAGTTATGGTGACATTGCTGTTAATATGAATGTCCAATGAAAGTGTCATTTTTACAGATGATCCGCTGTTAATTAGGCAAACCTTCCAGCTTCCTGTCGTCAAGCAGCTCTTCGTAAGCGACTGCAAGGAAACGAGAGATGCAGTCAGGCCACAATATTCCCACAACCAGACATTAAAATGGATCGAAAAATCCCAGAATTTAGGCAATTTCTCCAACTCATCTACAGTCACATGTTGGGTATTTGAGCCTATGTTTTCCATTAATATTTAGTAAATACATCCCAATGGTCCCAAATGATACAACATACAGAACTAGGATTACTGAGCAAAAACCGCAAGAAAAATCCCAATCTGTGACTGGAATTGGAAACTTTTCTCCACCACTGCTGAATTTTGATTTTTATATTATAACTATACAAATCCTGAATTATTTCACTAAATGATTAATTAGGAATTTAAAAAAAATACCAGCTCTATCCTAAGCTTTGGGAACAGGCCATTTATTTTTTATTTATTAATTTATTACTGGTATTTATAAAGCGCCAACAGATTCCGCAGCGCTGTACAATTAGTGGAGAACGGACAAGATACACGGACAAATACAAGAGGTCGAGAGAGCCATGCCCGTAAGCTGATAACTAGCCATTGGAGCTCTTTTATACAAAGTGCTTAGCTAGATTGTCTTAGAGCTTACAATCTAAAGGATACAATGTCTATTCTATGTAAAGGGATACTAACCAGTATAGCCACTGCAGCTCAGTATATCATAGCTGACAATGAGCTGTAATAATGCAATAAGCTGTTATAATACACTGAGCTATCATAACAGAATAAGCTGTAATAATACACCGGGCTGTAATATAACAATAACATGTTATAATGCAATGAGCTGTAATATAACTCTGAGTTTTAATAATACAATAAGCTATCATAATATACCTAATAATACACAGATTTGAAATCAAACAAGCCAATAAGCTGTCATAGTACCCTGTCCATTTAAACATAAAACGTACAAGACAGAAACGTGTTTGATTTCCTTAGAATAGGGTATACTGTTCTACCCCAAGTTATTACAGAAACAGTTAATGTAATGACACCCCTAATTCTAGACTGCTGTGTATAGCGTCCACAGTCTGCTTACTGCGACGTGCTATAATGACAGTGAATTTTTAAAGTAGATTTTTTATTTTTCAACATAATGAAACCGTACAGAGAAAAATAGAGAGGAACGGTAAGAAACGAGCACCACAAATTGTATTCAGTTATATTAAACATACAAATATAGTGAATGTTAAAGGAACACTCCAGTAGAAAAAATAGTTTTCACCAATTATAGTAGTGAACCCACAATGAAACGTGCGTGCATTTAATGATGCATTTTGTCATTGAAGGTATATCTAAAAACAGCTGGCAAATCTGCTGATCTCTTGTCTGCAGCCTTCCCAATCCCTCCCTTTCTAACCCCGTCCAGACTCTTCGGGTATTTCGAGTGTTCCTCTAAATAAGAAAGAATGCTCAGACCTGCACCCGATCACCCGATGTCACACGCCCCTCGCGTGAAATGCGCCATTCTGAACCTGGACGCCGCTTTCTCACTCACCTTTGCAGAGAGGGGGTTGGCTGGTCCACTGGGAAGGGTGTCCGGGTACACAGGTAATAGTGACCTCCCCAATCAGTTCAAAGCCTTCATAGCAGAAGAATCGTAGCGCCTCACCGGCCTGGTAATGATGCTTATAGAGGGTCTGGTAACCATTTTCTGGGACCCCCGGGTTCAGACAGGGTTCGTACTTCACTAAAAAGATGATACAGTTACAATAAATCAAAGCGACAGCGACACTCAGTGGCCATTGTGTGCATTACAACTCAGGGTTCAGTTTTATCTATAAAAAAATCATAGGCCCCATGGCACGCCTATGGTTTGAGTCCTGCAGGAACAGCCTTCCTGCACTTTTTTTGAGCAGGAACGCTGTTCCTGCAGGCACTCAGCGCCCCCTGTCTCACCTCTTGCCCTTGTCATGGGGAGGGCAAGAGGTGATGGATAACCCCCTCTCTGCATCTCAGCCACGGCGAGGGAGCTGTCTGCTCTCTGTTCCCTCTCGCCGCACGCTGATGCCGGGAGCCGGAATATGACGTCATATTCCGGCTCCCAGCTACAGCAGACAGCCCGCGCGGCGAGAGGAAGCACAGAGCAGACAGCTCCTCGCCGCGGCTGAGATGCAGACAGGTGCCCGCCCCACTGGACCCCAGGGAAAAGTCCACTCCAGCACTCCAGGTAGGGAGGCTGGGTGGACATTTTTTTTTTTATTAAAATATAATAATTTGTTCTTGTGTGTGTGAGTGTGTGTCTGTGAGTGTATGTGTGAGTGAATGTCTCTGTGTGAGTGTGTGTCTGTGAATGTGTGTGTGTGTCTGTGTGTGAGTGTGTGAGTGTGTGTCTGTGTGTGTGTGTCTGTGAGTGTGTGTGTGTGTCTGTGAGTGTATGTGTGAGTGTGTGTGTGTGTCTGTGAATGTGTGTCTGTGAGTGTATGTGTGTGTCTGTGAATGTGTGTCTGTGAGTGTGTGTGTGTGTGTCTGAATGTGTCTGTGACAGTGTGTGTGTGTACGCATATATATATATACACACACACACACACACACACACACACACACACACACACAGAGCCGGCGCTATCTGAGTGCCGGCTCTGCTCTAAGCCTCCATGGGCCGGTGGGGAGACCAAAGATCTACCTCACCGGCCCACAGCAGCATGGAGGGAGGCATTAGGGTTCCTAATTATAGGAACGTGGACTAAAGGATCGCCCTACCATTTCTTTATTCCTTGACCTTCGTGCTAGTAGGGGGTCTGAACACTCTGCCTCTTCACAGGGGCGAAATATTAAGTAACTGGGTACGGAAAACTCAAATAATCGGATTACCCACATAGTAGTCTATCTCACAGAATTCTACAGCAAATCTTCCAGAACCCACTGACTAGCCCCTACGCCATTTTCCCACTGTAATTCCCAGAATCCTAGAGCATGTCCCCATTATCACATCAGATATCTCCCATAATCCCACACACCCAAGAATTCTTAGACTTCTAACCTGGAATCCCATTGTGGATCCCCCAGACACCTTTAGCATACTTCATCAAATCTCACATATGCCTTAAAGTCCACATTTTCTTATGTAACAGATTGGAGAAAATAAACCATTTACTTGGAGAAATCTAGTCTTGATTTATAAATGTGAAACCCTCTGGGTATGGCTGATATTGGAGGCTACATCTATTGCTATTTTATGATACAGATGTTTAAGGGGAAGTTGAATGAACAGCTTAACCAACTCTTGATACCATGCTAGTTATTTTCCTACTTGTAAACTACCAGCTATGGATGAGCCGTACATCATCCATTCTAATAAATTGCCAGGCATGATGTTTGAAAGATAGAAACATTCAGATAACGTAGCATTATATTTAGAGGGTCATAATTAGTATAAGGCTACCTTTGGGCTGTGCCCAGGGATAGAAGCACAGTAACGTTGTACAGGTGATACTCACAGACACACTTGGGGATGCGGTCACTCCATTTGGGAGTCCCAGTATCCCGATTATAGCAGGTCAGTGTCTTACTGCCCTCCAGTGTATAGCCTTCATTACACGTATACTGTACGCGGGAGCTGATGGGGAACCGTGGGTCTGAAACCTGTCGCACACCATTCCCGATCTCGCCAGGATCCGCACAGTTCAGGACTAGACAGGAAACAGACATATTGTTACACAACATGCCAATAACATGTCATAACCATAACCCCAGGAAAGCCAGGGGAATGGCTAATAAGAGACTAAATATGGTTATCCTGACATGTAGGGGCAGGGCTTACTTTTCTCGCAAGTGGGTGGGGCGTTGCTCCACGACAAATCCCATTGGCAGGTGAGGATATCTGAGCCAGTGATGTCATACCCAGGCTCACACTGATAGGTCACCACTGTGCCACGAATTAAATCTGGGTGCGAGGATGTCTTCCAGCCGGACGCCACTTCAGGGAGCGCTGGGCAGGTGTCATTCCGTGGCACCTCTAGAAAGAGAAAGCTCATACAGTAAGAGGTTGGTGACAGAATACAAGGGCATAACAAGGGTTACTGTATACAAAGGCAGAAAGGGGGCAGCTGGTGGGTGACAGGGTGTAACTGAAGACAGGGTGCAATGGGAGACAAAGTATAGTGGGGGATAGGGTGCAGTGGGCACTGGGCACAATCAGACACAGGGTTCAGGGTGCAGTGGAAGGTGGTACATTGGGAGACAGGGTATAGTGGGAGATGGTTTTGTGGGAGGCTGGGTTCAGTGGGAGACTGAGTGCAGTGTGTGGCGAAACCAACCTCGCCACTGGGCATTGGAGAAGCCTGTTTGCCCGCCTCCTGCCTGCTGACTATGGCCCCTGGGAGATTTGGCCCTTTAAATACAGTATTTGGGCATATTGTATTTTATTATGCTGCTGCTGGCCCTTTAAGAACCATCTGGGGACATACTGTGACTTTTGGGAACAATGCCCGTTGGAAGATATTGCTTGTTAAAGACTATTTTAGCAGATTGGATCTTAAAAGACTTGCTGCCCCTTTAAATTGTATTGGAGCAGTTCTGCAGCTTTAAATTGGCACTTCGGATGCAGCCGAAGTAGTCGAAGTGGCCGCCATTCGACAAACGAACACGTGGTGGCGGCAGCCATCTTTGTTCATTCGAACGAGGTCAGCGGTATGTGTAGCCAAATCCATGGAACTGAAATCGGCTACACATTTCAGCGAACACCGCTGACCCTTACCTTCTCCTACACTCAGTTTTCAGCTGCAGAGACTAAGTCCCATTCGGCAGTTTGAACTCACTGCTATACTAAGCTAAATGCACGAACGGTAACGTTCGTGTATTCGAATGGGACTTAGTCATTTTTCTGTGTAAAATCGACCGACCGCACAGCCCAAATCTATGGAACTGTTTTGGGCAGGAAAATGTGCTTGCGGTCGGTCATAAAGGACTCCCAGCTAACTTTTTAACCCCTGGATGGATTTGTCTGATTTTTGAGAGTGTTTATGTTTAAAGTGTGCTGATTCTGAATATGTAATATTTATGAAGATTGGACGTATATTTTTAAAGTTATAAACGCACGCGTCAGGGGCTCAAGACGCCTAGCTAGCTATACCTCTGCTGCTGCACTTACTCACCAGCGAACCTGCTCTTATAGCTAGGCATCTGTTCTCTTAGTCCTATACTCTGTCTACTATTTCTCTATGGGGAGTTAAGTGAAGCAGTATAGGCATTTATTAAAGGGTGCCCTCGAAGGCACTTAGACTCTTTATCAAAGCCAGCGTTAGGATTTTTCAATTCTCTATATTTCTATCGATTGCTACCACAAATCCTAGCTGTTCACTGCCTCTTATACCTCCTAGTTCACAGGCATCCTCTGCCTCTTCACCACTAGTGCAGTAGTTTTGCAACCATATTGGTGTGCTGTCTAACTACTTGAGCACAAGAGGCATTTCTTTCATATCCAGCAGACTCTGTCCTGCAGGAGGAGTCTAGAGGATACAAGCACTGTACAGTCTCCTCTATTACTTTAGCCACACTGTTTATAGCAAGTGTTACATTTCTATACTATTAAGTATCTTATTTCTTTGTATTGATACTTTCCTTGCTATTTCCCCTATTGGAGGGTGCAGTGCCTTAGCCAGTTTATAGGACATTGATTTAGCCTTGTGCTTTTTGTTTTTTTATCTTTTACACTTTTTCATTTTAGTATATCCATTAAAAGTTATATTTTAATGATGGCAGGGTATAGTGGGAGACGGTGCAGTGATGACAGGGTATAGTGGGAGACGGTGCAGTGATGGCAGGGTATAGTGGGAGATGGTGCAGTGATGGCAGGGTATAATGGGGGGCGGTGCAATGATGGCAGGGTATAGTGGGAGACGGTGCAGTGATGGCAGGGTATAATGGGGGGCGGTGCAATGATGGCAGGGTATAGTGGGAGACGGTGCAGTGATGGCAGGTTATAATGGGGGGCGGTGCAATAATGGCAGGGTATAGTGGGAGACGGTGCAGTGATGGCAGGGTATAGTGGGGGGTGGTGCAATGATGGCAGGGTATAGTGGGAGACGTGCAGTGATGGCAGGGTATAGTGGGAGACGGTGCAGTGATGGCAGGGTATAATGGGGGGCAGTGCAATGATGGCAGGGTATAGTGGGAGACGGTGCAGTGATGGCAGGGCATGTATAAAAACTGTATTTTTCCTGCTTGTGATAATTATGTTAACCCATTGTGTACCATAATTAGATCACAGGCAGAGGGGAGGATTTTGTGTATAATTGCTGGGAGTGTTTTCTGTAATGTACGTGTGTTATTGGTTGTTCTGTAAAACCCTGTGGGCAGTACTAAGTTTGTGGATTGTGAATAAAAGAGGCTGTATGTGCCAGTACAGTCAGTTCTGCTTGACCTCAAAACGAAGTGTTGTCTCGTTATTGGGGGAATTGGATTGTATGCTGATTGCCAGGAGTGTAAGCTGATTGTATGCTTTTCCTGTTCAGCTGCTTATAGCATTCATATGCTTGGGAGCATTCGTATGCTTCTCCGGTTCGGTGGTTGTGGTGTCTGCTACAGTGCTTGGAGTCCTCAGGAAGCGCTAGGAGCATCCTTCAACGGAGGTACCCAGTCGAGGTGCCAGGTGATCCGTTACACAGTGCAAGACAGGTTGCAGTGGGAGATGGTACAATGAGAGATTCGGTGTAGTGGGAGGCTGGGTTCAGTGGGAGACAAGGTGCAGAGGGAGACTGGGTATAGTGGGGGCAGTGCAGTGATGGCAGGATATAGTGGGAGACGGCGCAGTGACGGTAGGATATAGTGGGAGACGGTGCAGTGGTGGCAGGATGCAGCTGGAGACAGGGTACAGTGGTGGCACGGTATAGTGGGCGACGATGCAGTGATGGTAGGATGTAGTGGGAGACGGTGCAGTGGTTTCAGGGTGCAGCTGGAGACAGGGTACAGTGGTGGCACGGTATAGTTGGGGGCAGTGCAGTGATGGCAGGATATAATGGGGGGCGGTGCAGTAATGGCAGGGTATAGTGGGGGGCGGTGCAGTAATGGCAGGGTGTAGTGGGGGGCGGTGCAATGATGGCAGGGTATAGTGGGAGACGGTGCAGTGATGGCAGGGTATAATGGGGGGCGGTCCATTGATGGCAGGGTATAGTGGGGGCGGTGCAATGATGGCAGGGTATAATGGGGGGCAGTGCAATGATGGCAGGGTATAGTGGGAGACTATATGTGCAGTGATGGCAGGGTATAGTGGGGGTGGTGCAATGATGGCATGGTGCAATGATGGCAGGGTATAGTGCAATGATGGCAGGGTATAGTGGGGAGGTGCAATGATGGCAGGGGATAATGGGCGGTGCAATGATGGCAGGGTATAGTGGAGACGGTGCAGTGATGGCAGGGTATAGTGGGGGTGGTGCAATGATGGCAGGGTATAGTGGGCGGTGCAGTGATGGCAGGGTATAGTGGGGGGCGGTGCAGTGATGGCAGGGTATAATGGGAGGTGGTGCAGTGATGTCAGGGTATAGTAGAAGACAGTGCAGTGGTGGCAGGGTACAGTCGGAGACAGGGTACAGTGGTGGCAGGGTGCAGTTGCAGATAGGGTACAGTGGTGGCACGGTATAGTGGAATATGGTGCAGTGAAGGTAGGGTAAAGTAGAAGATGGTGCAGTGGTGGCAGGGTATAGTGGGGGCGGTGCAGTGATGACTGGGTATAGAAGAAGACGGTGCAGTGGTGGCAGGGTGCAGTCGGAGACAGGGTACAGTGGTGGCAGGGTGCAGTCGGAGACAGGGTACAGTGGTGGCACGGTATAGTGGGAGCCGGTGCAGTGGGGATAGTGCTGGTCATGGAGCTCCTGATACCTTTGAAGTGAATGATGAATCCTTGGCTCATACTGAACACAGGATCGTTCGGGTCAGACTGGAACTGTAACGTGACGTCGTTGGCGGAGGAGAAGAGGTTGAACCGCTGATGAACTCCCATGTACTGTCCGAGGACTCGCGCAGTGAGGTCATCGCCATCATAGACTGTCAATGCGTCACTGCGCCGTATGTTCAGACTGTGTGACATGGAAAAAAAGAAACGTATTGCCATACTGTATACTGATATACCACATGTATTGTTAGCGTGTTTCTGCATGTATTACAGATAGGAGTACCCGCTACACTATAATTACACAGAGCAGATTACTATGTACCTGCGTCCTCACTCCTTACTTCTGAGTAGGAAAATACACAATGTATTCACTACGTAATGAATTATCACTAATTGGAAACCAAATTGCAAGATTTAGGCCAAAATAGATGATTTGGAAAAAAAAATTAAAACTCTGCAACAGACACGTTGGATAATTATGTTTTCAGTTCCCCATAATTCATTGCATAGTGCCTGAGCCTAAATGGGACAAAGGAATTACCAATGCCGGCCTACAGAGCCCGGCAGAAAGAATAGCTGCATTGGAGCATGTTCCCCCTTTCTGATACACGGATGAGAGAATTCAATTTTTAAAACCAATTACACACAGTTATCAGTTTAGAATAATCTCTGAGTAATTCTTTAAACAGTGCTTGTTACAAACGGACCAGGAAGGCTCAAATGTCATGGTGAAAAGCTAAACGGAATACTCAAGTCATATAGAGCATGTTTATAAAATCCATGTCTTGACATTATTAAATCACTGTGTGTATTAATATATATACTTGTATGTCCGTTATAAAAATTATATATGTGTATTCTTTCTTTAAACAAAAAACGAGTTATGTCTCCTATTTGTAGCATTCTCATTGTTGCTCTAAACGTTATATATATATTGCTGTATGTATGTTATATATATGTTACTCTGTATATTATATATATATTTGTATATCTGCTATTTGTGAAGCGATCTCACATCTCGATCTCCAGCAGCACTCTCCGGTCCTCTTGTACATGGATGCCCCACACGCAGTCCTGACCTTTCCCATAATTCTGCGGCCAGTCTGGAGAGAGGATCATACCTGCGGGCTCAGAAATCTCCCCACCGCACAGTGCTGCCAGGAAAGACAAAACAATACTAAGGAATTGACACAGATTGCCGCTAGACGACGGCGCCCCCAGTGGGTGCAGCAGATACAACTCTAGAACAAACCCTAATTGTTAATGTGTCTGTTTTCTGGGTTTGTTTCATAGATTCTGTTTCGTTTTCTTTGTATATTTTTAGAGTTTTCAAGGATCCCATGCTTACTGCGCTTAGAGCGGCACTGGCCGCACCTCACCGATGAGGACTGATGAAGGTTGAAACACCTGTCTGGAGTCAGTGAGGACGGGCTGCCATTTTGTTTCTGTGCTGCCCTAGCGGGTGGGATGGGTTTGATATACTCATGTTATACTCCTGTTATATAATGACATGTGAGGTAACGAGCGTAGGATCCTCCCATAGAGCAGAGTTTCTCTGTGATTGCTCTGTGTCCCTTACAGCTTTCTTCTCATTAATGTAACTGCAAGCAGTAATTGTCCAGTATAGTAGGTTCCACGCAGTTATAACCAGTGCAGCACAGAGGAACTCTCATTCAGTATTATACCATTCAAAAATGGCTTAACAATGTGCGGAGGAATGGTGCCAGGGGCTCCAGACACTATAAACACTTCAAAGATTTTTTTACAATTATAGTGTTCATAGTGTCCCTTTAAGAAATGTATGGGATCGCTTCCTATTCTTGTTATTCTTTATATCTGTTGCATGCTTCTGTGGTTTTTTCCCAAGTACCAGTAAAGAGAAACCGCCTGGTCTGACAAGGAGGAAATCTCACCATCTGAATTTTGCTGCAGGTGTATTAACACAAATCTCAAATATAAAGTCCAGTATTAGTAGCTTAATCGCCATAATATCTATTAATAAGTCCTTAATTACACTGAAAAAACAAAACATAAGTAAGGACTTATTAACAGATATTATAACGTTTAAGGCATTGATATTGGACCTGATATTCCCAAATATCAAATCCCCTATAAATAATGGAATTTTTAACCTATGTATTTACATTATTCTGAATATCCAGCATTTTCTAATTTGCATTTAACAAGACTGTTTCCTGTGATTTAGAACAGTCAAGAGTTAAAACCATGCCCCACATTAGTTCCCATGGCAACTAGTGCATGCAGCGATATTTCCCAGAGCTGCACATTCAAATTTACTGCTCCGTAATTAAGTCGCGAAACGCGTGGGGCACTTTTTGTAGGAACAGGGCAAGAGGTCACAGTTTGAGATGAGATGACGACAATCTCGGAGATAAAACCAGATGAGAGAGTCATTCAGGTCACATTACGCAATGAAATGTTTTTTACGTGACCTCGTTCATTGTTTTTATCTTCATATGAAAGCCATTTCTATGCAATAGTTTGAAAGTATTTTTGTAATTTTTGTTATTTTGATCTGCAATCTTTCGCAAACCTCCATTAATCCATATTTTCTGACGGTTCTGTTATTTATACCTTTTAATACCAGCAGTTATGAGCACAGGACAAGTCAGTGATGCAACGATGACAAACTGATCAGAAAAGGGAGAAAGCCTGCCCAAAAGGGTGTGACATCCTGGAGGGCACTCAGCCCTCGCTCTGCGGAGGCCACGCACAGTGAGCTATGGAAGAGCTCTTGTATGGGCTCCCTGCTGAGATCAGTTAGCTTAGTGTGAGAGGGTTCAAGGATGGGCAGGTTCTAGCTGGGCTTCATGCAGACTTGTCTCCGGAGTCCGATTGTAGGACTGTCCCGCTGCACCCAGGGGAGTTGGGGGGTACAATAGTTTGACTGCCCTAACCCATGTTTGTGTTGTCTGTGACTCCCTGACACCAAGCTCGTTTTAGGTTATGAGTTCTGTCTCTGTATTTCCCCTCCCTGGAGGTACAAGGCTATGCTTAATACACATCTATCCTCTCTTGTATCTAGGGTAATTTCTCCACGTTCAGCATTCTGTAACCCCATCTGCTCCTGCCAGTCATTCCTGTCCTGCTTTGGACAATAATCAGACCCAGCCGCTCGCAGACCAAGGACACAGAGTCTCCAGTAGTAATCTCCTACTGCTACAGATTTAATCCAGATAGTTTGTACCACGGGCTCTTACCTTTGCACACAGGCTCGCTCTCGTTCCAGTGAGGATCGGCGGGATCAACGCACTCTATCACAGGTGGACCCTGCTCCAGCATGTAGCCTGCATTGCAGGAGAATGACACCAGCGCCCCAGGACCAAAAAGTGGATCCGTGGTGCTAAAATTTCCATGGGCCAGGAATGGCTCATAGCAACGAGACTCGGAGAAAACTGCAAGAGAAAGAAAACGGTATCATGTGGCCAGGACACTGCTAAATACTGCAGAGAAGAGTGACCGCAGACCATAAAATCAGGGAAAGAGCACTAACTGCTGCTAGCTAGATAGTGATCTAAAGCATAGAGTCAGAGAATGAGCACGTATTACAGCAAGCTAGCTAAAGAGTAATAACATTACAGACGAGCACATAGAAAGTGATAACATTACAAGCGAACACATACAGAGTGATAACATTACAAGCTAGCACATAGAGAGTGATAACATTACAAGCTAGCACATAAAGATTTATTATAGCACTACAAGGAGACCCAAAGATAGAGCACAGAGACAGGGATAACACTACAAGGTAACCCAGAGATAGAGCACCGAGACAGGGATAAGACTACAAGGTAACCCAGAGATAGAGCACCGAGACAGGGATAAGACTACAAGGTAACCTGGAGATAGAGCACCGAGATAGGGTAACAATACGAGGGCACTGAGAAATGACAGAATATAATTGTGAAACAGGGAGTTAGAAAGCAATATTAGAGACGGTCACCTTCATAGCGTAAGCTGAGAAGTAATGGGACGACGGCATTCTCCGAGACAAGTTCAATGTAAAAGGACTGTGCGTCGCTCAGAAGACCTCTCTCTGGGGCGTCATCTATATCCGAATCATACGCCAGTGGCGATAATGGTGAGCTCCCTGAGCGAACCACCAGCCTGCAGGGGGAGACAGAGAACAAGTTAGGGAAATAAAGACAGGGCCATAACATAGATACACCCCTCCAAAGTATTAGCCACCTACCTGTCATTATCTTCATCCAATGACACCCTCTCAAAATGCAGGTGAAGCCGCTGTCCCTCTGCCGCCTCAATCAGCCAGTGGCAGCTAAGATTGTTTCCATGGTTACCAGAAACATCAGGCGATACAATGCGCCCCACTGTGGCATTTCGAATGATTCCTCCGCAGGATGCTAAGAAAAGATACCCAGAGATTTATCCCTCGTTGATTTAATGCACCCCAAAATCTCAAAACTTCTAAATCCCAAGGAACCATCATTTTGGAGATTGTTTTAAAAGGACACTCCACAAAACTGAAACAGTTGAGCTGTGACCTTTTTTTTACTTTTACAAAAAGTGCAAATTTCACCAGAGATTTTATAAATTAACCCTGTTACGTAAACGGCTCTATGCAAGAGAACAAAAAGTTGCAGTTCTGATTTTATTTTTATTGCTATGGTGACTTTCCTTCCATTGGAACTTTTCGTTCAGTAGAGATAACTGAAGCACAATAAAATGATCGAAATGAATTTCAGTAATCAATCATCTCTCTGGTTGGAGCAATATACCGTATGTGCTAGAATGGTTTCCACTAGCATGTTGTAGATAATAACTACTTTTCTCACTTTTACACAGAGAATTGCACAGTTTAGGTAAAATTATCCATATTGGAAAGACTACCATTCTGTAGCTCAGCTATTGTGGCATTAAATGTACAATTTCCTTAACAAATCTCCACATTTCATAGTTTAGTTAATAAGCCCCTTTTTAAAAATAGAATGTGATGATATGTATGGTATCGTTTATGTATCCAGCTCACCTGCACACACAGGTGGGTTCCCACTCCACTGCGGTCGGGTGATATTGAGGCAGACCAATGAATTCCCACCTTTTAGTGTAAAACCAGGGGCACAGCGAAAATTGGCTGCACCCCCAGGGTGCAGGTCTGTGACGGTTACCTCCCCATTCTCTGGCCGTGCGGGAAATACACAGCTCAGGACAAACGCTACAAGATGGAAAAATGTTTAATCATCATGTGTCTGTCAATGTATTCAATACAGAGAGCAGTAATCACAATACAAGAGACATGGCTCTGTGTGTGTTTTAATGTGGTCGGCATGCTTTGTGTATAATACACATTTTTGCCCCATTACCTTGGTAACGGAGTTTAAAGGCCCCTGGGTTGGTGGTACGATAAGTTTGGAAGCGCACTGATATATGATTGGTTGGGCTGCGGATCACCTGGCCCTCAGCCATTAGCGTTTCATTGGCCAGAAGGAAGCGGCGGTCTTCTTCGAGTCCCTCCACACTCAGAACTTCGTCCTTAGACAGGTTCAACTTCTCCACCTATGATGCACACAGGGAGAAGCTCATGAACAGTTTAACCCCACCCACTACGCCTACCCTTCCTTTTAACTACAGGGCTGTGTAAATACAACATCTCACCATAAAGACACCTGTATAGGTCTTGTGTTGTACTGTAGCACCCATGTACTAAACCAGGGCTGGGAAAAGGGAAGACTGGAGACTAGAACCCAAACGATGCTCTGCCAGTTGAATGACTTGCACGTCACCATAAGTTATTTAACAGCTGGTTATCTGACCATCCACATACAATTTACTAAACTGTGTAAAGTCTCTCCCATAACATCGAGAGATATACCTCTCTCCCTCCCCATAAAGGGTAAAGCAGTTAGGTTTTGTTAACATTGTGTGAAAGATACAGCAGCCAAACTACAAAAACAGGATTGGAGAATTATTCCAGTCGGGCTATTTTCAGCCCACGGTTGGCGTGTTTCCCCAGTAAGTGAATCAGTGGAATGTCTCTGTTCTGTGGACTCTGTGACATGCGCAGCTACACTGAGTAAGATCAATGGGGCTAGACACTCTGCTCTTTGTCATTGTATTAAATAACCCATTTAATCTATTGCCTTCTGATTGGCTTTTTGAGCAAATTATATGACAGGAATCCCACTAGTGATATCCCTAAACCTCTGGTAGTCCAGGTTTTTGCTGGGGTTAACCCTAAAATCAGAGAGAGTGGGGTTTGTTTTTGGGTTTTTTTGTGTTTTGTTTTTTTTGCCTAGTCCGATTTTTATTTTTAAATTCTTTATTTAAGACCAAATATAAGTTATAGATGATCGAATTAGATAAGAGCTGCCATCAATATTTGTATATTGGACCAGAATGAGAGCTATGTGTATAGGCAGAGGGAATTCAGAAAAAAGAGACAATAGGAAACCTTATATTTTACATTACACAATAATACCTTCCCATATTCCAGGGGCGCAGAGAGTCTGATTTCTACACAGGTGTGTCCCATCCATTCTGGGTTTGATACGACCTCTCTCTATTCTAACTGCTCCTCTTTATCACTTTGAACTTAAAGGACTTTATTATTTTTCCAACCTAGACAAGTATGTACGTCATTTCCCAGACCCTAATCTACTTACCCGTATCTCCACTCCATATCCCAGATATACAGACACGCTGTATGTACAGTCAAGACCCCCAAAAAAGGATCCACCAGCATAATCCGGGGCCTCAAGCACCCCCTCTGATTCTGATATATTGTTATTACAGAGAACTAGAGGAAGATAAAACATTAGTAAGTTACACATTGTCAGTATACACATACAGTCAGTTACACGTTGTCAGTATTCACATACAGTCAGTTACACACTGTCAGTATTCACATGCAGTCAGTTACACACTGTCAGTATTCACATGCAGTCAGTTACACGTTGTCAGTATACACATACAATCAGTTACACACTGTCAGTATACACATACAGCCAGTTACACATTGTCAGTATACACATACAGTCAGTTACACGTTGTCAGTATTCACATACAGTCAGTTACACGTTGTCAGTATTCACATACAGTCAGTTACACACTGTCAGTATTCACATGCAGTCAGTTACACGTTGTCAGTATACACATACAATCAGTTACACGTTGTCAGTATACACATACAGTCAGTTACACGTTGTCAGTATACACATACAGTCAGTTACACATTGTCAGTATACACATACAGTCAGTTACACACTGTCAGTATACACATACAATCAGTTACACACTGTCAGTATTCACATGCAGTCAGTTACACGTTGTCAGTATACACATACAATCAGTTACACGTTGTCAGTATTCACATACAGTCAGTGACACGTTGTCAGTATACACATACAGTTAGTTACACGTTGTCAGTATACACATAGAGTCAGTGACACACTGTCAGTATATACATACAGTCAGTTACACATTGTCAGTATACACATACAGTTAGTTACACACTGTCAGTATTCACATACAGTCAGTGACACACTGTCAGTATACACATACACTCAGTTACACATTGTCAGTATACACATACAGTTAGTTACACATTGT
The DNA here is from genome assembly GCA_933207985.1 of Pelobates cultripes. Classification (NCBI taxonomy): domain Eukaryota; kingdom Metazoa; phylum Chordata; class Amphibia; order Anura; family Pelobatidae; genus Pelobates; species Pelobates cultripes. Next base: position 149,797,869 of record OW240918.1, read on the forward strand.
CAGTATACACATACAGTCAGTGACACGTTGTCAGTATTCACATACAGTCATTTACACTTTGTCAGTATACACATACAGTCAGTGACACATTGTCAGTATACAGTCAGTGACACGTTGTCAGTATTCACATACAGTCAGTTACACGTTGTCAGTATACACATACAGTCAGTGACACATTGTCAGTATACAGTCAGTTACACACTGTCAGTATACACATACAGTCAGTTACACGTTGTCAGTATTCACATACAGTCAGTTACACACTGTCAGTATTCACATGCAGTCAGTTACACACTGTCAGTATTCACATGCAGTCAGTTACACGTTGTCAGTATACATATACAATCAGTTACACACTGTCAGTATACACATACAGCCAGTTACACATTGTCAGTATACACATACAGTCAGTTACACGTTGTCAGTATTCACATACAGTCAGTTACACGTTGTCAGTATTCACATACAGTCAGTTACACACTGTCAGTATTCACATGCAGTCAGTTACACGTTGTCAGTATACACATACAATCAGTTACACGTTGTCAGTATACACATACAGTCAGTTACACGTTGTCAGTATACACATACAGTCAGTTACACGTTGTCAGTATACACATACAGTCAGTTACACACTGTCAGTATACACATACAATCAGTTACACACTGTCAGTATTCACATGCAGTCAGTTACACGTTGTCAGTATACACATACAATCAGTTACACGTTGTCAGTATTCACATACAGTCAGTGACACACTGTCAGTATACACATACAGTTAGTTACACGTTGTCAGTATACACATAGAGTCAGTGACACACTGTCAGTATATACATACAGTCAGTTACACATTGTCAGTATACACATACAGTTAGTTACACACTGTCAGTATTCACATACAGTCAGTGACACACTGTCAGTATACACATACACTCAGTTACACATTGTCAGTATACACATACAGTCAGTGACACGTTGTCAGTATTCACATACAGTCATTTACACTTTGTCAGTATACACATACAGTCAGTGACACATTGTCATTATACAGTCAGTGACACGTTGTCAGTATTCACATACAGTCAGTTACACGTTGTCAGTATACACATACAGTCAGTGACACATTGTCAGTATACAGTCAGTTACACACTGTCAGTATACACATAGTCAGTTACACACTGTCAGTATACACATACAGTCAGTGACACATTGTCAGTATGCAGTCAGTTACACGTTGTCAGTATACACATACAGTCAGTGACACATTGTCAGTATACAGTCAGTTACACACTGTCAGTATACACATAGTCAGTTACACACGGTCAGTATACACATACAGTCAGTTAAACATTGTCACTATACACATACAGTCAGTTAAACATTGTCACTATACACATACAGTCAATTAAACATTGTCATTATTCACATACAGTCAGTTATACGTTGTCCATTGTCAATATACAGGTGTGTAGCTGACGGTAGGTGTAACTGACCTTCAGTGTATCAAGATACACCTATAGTCAGCACACATTGAGAGTTTTATATTCAGTATGAACATATATGTGTTTATATACACATACAGTCAGTATACACATTCAATATACATACAGTCAGTTACACATTTGAAATAAATATGCAATCAGTAACATGCATCGTTCTAGCTACAGTCAGTATATGAATGCATTAAGTTAAATACAGTCAATACACATGTACAGTACCTTATTTTCTGACGTTATACAGGTACATTCTATTTACAATGAGTATGCTGGTAAGCTGTCAGTCAATTGTTCTCTTACCTGGACTATGTACTGTAGTCACGGTTGTGGTGGTGATCAATGTGGTGGTAGTCTCTTCCTCTCCATCAGGCGAGGGTCCAGGACCCCCAGTGGGGGCAGGTGATGGTGGAGTAAGTGTGCTGATTGGAGGAGGTAAAGAGAAGGCTCCACCAACTGCAGTGGTGAGGACTCCAGGGGCCTCACTTATTCCTGAGGAAGCCACATCTTCAGAGATTGAGACTGGGGCAGCTCGCGTTGGGACGGAGGTTGTGCCTGGTATAGACATAACACATAATATATCATACCCTCAGAAATGACGGGGTTTATGTATGAAAACTGTCACGTTTGCATTCACGTTTACGTTAGTTTTGTGCAAATGTGCCATTTTCTTATTTATAAAACTATAACCCCACCATTTACATAGTGGCGACTTTTTCCTGCCTTTTCTGTAATGCATAAATAATAAAAATTTTGTAGCCACTTTTTATTACCTTTTCAGAATATTATTTTTTTCTGACAATTTTACCATTTATTATATTCACAAAATAAGATAACTGATACAATATTACTAGGGGGGGGGGGGAGATGAATTTGACATTTTATATTTTTTAAAAGGATTTTTGTTAAGGTGCATATTTGCACCCTTATTTTATAGATGGGAAGCAACTAATTTGCAAAGCTACATAAAGAGAACCAAAAGGGAAGAAAAATCTCAAATGACAGAATAGGCACAGATAGGAATATTTTGGAGCAAATAAGAAAATGCAAGATAAATAGATAGATTCACACACACTCAAAAAAAAGTATATACAAGATATATACATAAATAGGTATACCACCTATTGTAGACGTAAGTATGTTGGTTACATCTGAAAAACAAATGGAACATACATAGTGCTTTCCATATAGATTAAAATAAACAAGTTATAATATATGTGGATTGAACTCACAAAGGTGGAGCCTCATAGGCTCTATGCACATCACTCTTGGGTGCCTATTCAGGCTCGATAGATTCCTGTTGGAAGAACTTCGGGGTCCACAGTAATAGATGTAGATACAAATTTATTGAAATAAAATATTGAAATGTGTTGAAATAACTAGGGACAAGGCAGGTATAATCATGAAATATAATACAGTATTGCACATAAATATGGCCAAAACTTTAAAGAAAAACGGTGGAACACTACAATACATAAACAATAAGAAAATACGCGAAAAAAGTCCCAATAGAAGTCAGTTTACTGGACTGCTCTGTGGAACTTTCTGGCGTCTTATTGACTATGTTCCACTACTGGTACAGCCATATTCTTGATGCAATATTACTGATTATTATATATTTTATTTCAATGGCCTATCTAATGAACCTCGATTCTTCAACGAAATCTATCGAAACGTGATATTACGCCAAACACTATTCCAGCTCACAGCTATAACTTTATATATTCCATTTATTTCAGGCGCCAACTCTTTAACAAACTACAATAGGTAATGCTCCACCAGCATATATGCTATATATACTGGTAATAATAATGAAATCTATTTATCTTTCTATTTTGTCTTTGGGTGTTAAGGGATTACACCTTTTTTCACACTCACTCATATTGTTTGCATTTAAGGTTGGAAGCGCCTACACAACTATATACTTTTTGTATATTTTGTCTTGTAAATAAGAAAATGCGTTGGCACAAACGGGAAAAGTGCCAAAAATGCAGCCGAAAAAGTGAGCCCAAGACTTTTTATCCAGAAACCCTTTCTCTCATTGCAGCTTGTGTCTGATAGCCACATGGTATATTTTTACCGGTCACATTACAGATGGTAATAGCTTATCTCGCCCAGGGAGACTTGCTTTTTGGATATTCCTTGGCGAGATTAAGAAGGACTCTGAGCCTGCTGTAGTGCTTATGGTGTTTAGTGGTTACCTTTAAGGCAATCTGCTGGGCTGGTTACTGATCACTGCTAACTTTGTTCAAAAGGGGAATTGTGGGAAGTTGATAAAGGAGAGGAATTGCACTACTTAAGCCAAAATAGTTACTGATACAATATCTGGGTTGGAGAATGTTACCAGTGCAGCTATTCTGGTGTAAAAGACCTTTACCTTCTGTACAATTCCTGCTTTAATGACATTATTTTACCTGCTGGAGTCAGTGTTTACTCTGAATATAAAGGTCAATGTTAGCAGAAAAATATAATATACATACTTTGCTGACTTGATTTTTGTTAAAATGTGTATTTTAGATCAGAATGATGTGAATTTTCGAGGGCAGTCTCCATACTATTTATATATTACAGATATATTTATTGCAGATTAGTGAATGATAAAATAGATGGCCATGGTATATTGACCTGCCAGTCCTGGATGTTATATTTTATTATTAAGCCAGTTCTGTTATTTTCCTGAATCCTGGAGAGGACTTGGTGACCTCTTGCCCCTCTGACATATTATGCATGATGTCTCATTGAGTCTGACAGCACCTCTCTATGGTTCCTAGTTCCTCCGTATGTTTCCTTGCTCTTCTCTATGGTTTTGCTTTTAATTTCTCTCTATGGTTCCTGTTGCCGTTCGATGGTTCCTCACTTACTCTGTGGCTCCTCTCTCTGGTTCCTGGCTATTTTCTATAACTTCTGGATCTTTTCTATGGGGCATAGTTTCTCTCCATGGTTCCTGTTTCCTCTCTATTGTTCCTAGTTCCTCTCTATGGTTTCTGGCTCCTATATATTGTTCCTAGATCTTCTCTATGGGTCCTAGTTCCCCTCTATGGTTTCTAGATCCTCTCTATCAGTCCTAGTTCCTCTCTATGGTTTAGGCTCCTATCTATGAGTCCTAGTTCCTCTATATGGTTTCTAGATCCTCTCTACGGGTCCTAGTTCCTCTCTATGGTTTCCGGCTCCTATCTTTGGGTCCTAATTCCTCTCTATGGTTTCTGGCTCCTATTTATGGGTCCTAGTTCCTCTCTATGGTTTCCGGCTCCTATGTATGGGTCCTAATTCCTCTCTATGGTTTCTGGCTCCTCTCTATGGTTTCTGGCTCCTAACTATGGGTCCTAGTTCCTCTCTATGGTTTTTGGCTCCTAACTATGGTTCCTAGTTCCTCTCTATAGTTCTGGCTTCTCACTATGGATTTTTTCCATGTGTTACAGAGAAGATCACCATGTACAGGCTGCACAAGTACAGACCAGGTTGTATCTACTAAACTATGGAAGTGAAAGGTCAGAAATGGTACAAGTTCAAAATAATGTTTATAAAAGTGAAGATTAAATGTCAAACAGATTAAAGTAGAGCTGTCATTAGAACTGATACCAAGTTCTTCCCTTGCTCACCCCATTGCCAGCTGTTTAAATGCTTTTGAAGGTTAATTGTGCAATAGCCAGTAGGTCTAAGGGTGCACAAGGTGTGTTGGTTATTTTCAGGCCAAATTTTCCTTCCAGTCCTCTATTTAGTGCCCTTCTGGCATCACTTTGATTTAGCTCCTTATGGAGGAGAGTGAGGGGTCGTCACCATGACAACCACTAGAAAGTCTCTGAACCTTGCTGAAATGCTTTATTTGTGAAGAGTGTGTTTTACAAAAAGTGCAGATTTCACAGTTACTTGGTACATTTATAAACTAACCTGGTTACACCCCTTGGCTGTCAATCCGACAACCGGTCCTGTTACTAACTGGTTTGTTTAGTTTAGTGAGGATAAGCTCAAGAGGCAGCAATTGCCCAGAGCACCTGCCTTGCAAAGACTTCTCATTGAGCTGCATTGGGAAGTCTGTGATTGGACAGCCGCAGAAAGTCTGGGCGGGGTTAGAAGGGGAGGGTTTGCAAAGGCAGCAGACGAGATCTGTAGCTTTTGCAAGCTGTATTTATATATACTCCTAATGAAAAAATGTATAATTCAATGCAAGGATGTTTGGATTTCTAGGGTATATCTAGTAATCTAGGTATATCTTAGATTTTACTTTTTTGGGGTGACCGCAGTGTCCCTTTAACACTTTGTACTAAGAATACCACCTGTTTAGTCTTGATATATCCTCCAACATGTGTTAAAGATAAATATAAATATCACAAAAAATCATGCACTTATTACAGAAAATGAATCGCCATTTTGTTAAGAAAGGGACATTTTAGCTAGCTGAGTGGAAATAAATGTTTCTAAGGATTGGGTATTTAAAGCAATATAACCACTATTGCGTGCTACAATGGTTATTGTGCCAGGATGCACTCATGTCCTCCCAGGGTAAACACACAAAACCTTTGAAGTATACGTGGGGTCCACTATTCAAAGGTCCAGAAGAGCTGAATCTTTATGAACTTCACTAAGTTTATAAAGTTAAGCCAGTTGGTTGTCTGAAAGTGTCAGCTCTCAGCCAATGAGTTAAGACCCGCTCCACCGGGCTAGCTCAGTGTAGAGAGCTTCCGGCTCTCCTGGAGTAGATGACTGGTGCTCAGTGGACCCCAGGTAAGTTGCCTATTTTTTTAGTATCTAATCATGCTCCTATAACTAGTTCTACTCCATCTCTCATGTTTAATGGACCACTAAAGGCACCCATCTCTATGAAGTGGTCTGGGTGTAGCGGTCTAGTCCTTTTAGTACCGCAATTAAAAACATTCCGTTTTGTAGAAGGATGTTTATTGAAGGACGTTGAACACATTTGTATTTCTAACACTAGTTTTATTTTAATTCTGCTCCGGTAGTACTGTTCCAGTAATTCTAATGCTATATCTGGTCTTGTTCCATTGTCTAATCCAGCTTCAATATATGTGCCTGTTACAGTGTCTAATCTGCTCCTAGAACCAGGTTTGACTGTCATCTGTCCATTTTCTCCTAGCACCAGGGACCCGTGCAAGGAATCTTCGTGGTAAGGTCTAGCTTTTTACCAAATGGATAGGCATGTGTGCTCCGTCTCCCAGGCAGGTATCATTCCCTCTACCTGCTCCATCTTCTAGGCAGGTATCATTCCATCTACCTGCTCCGTCTCCCAGGCAGGTATCATTCCGTCTACCTGCTGTGTCTCCCAGGCAGGTATCATTCCATCTACCTGTTCCTTCTCCCAGGCCGGTATCAATCCCTCTACCTGCTCCGTCTCCTAGGCAGGTATCATTCCCTCTACCTGCTTCTTCTCCCAGGCAGGTATCATTCCGTCTACCTGCTCCTTCTCCCAGGCAGGTATCATTCCATCTACCTGCTCCGTCTCCCAGGCAGGTATCATTCCCTCTACCTGCTCCGTCTCCCAGGCAGGTATCATTCCATCTACCTGCTCCGTCTCCCAGGCAGGTATCATTCCATCTACCTGCTCTTTCTCCCAGGCAGGTATCATTCCATCTACCTGCTCCGTCTCCCAGGCAGGTATCATTCCATCTACCTGCTCCATCTCCCAGGCAGGTATCATTCCCTTTACCTGCTCCGTCTCCCAGGCAGGTATCATTCCCTCTACCTGCTCCTTCTCCCAGGCAGGTATCATTCCCTCTACCTGCTCCTTCTCCCAGGCAGGTATCATTTCATCTACCTGCTCCGTCTCCCAGGCAGGTATCATTCCCTCTACCTGCTCCATCTCCCAGACAGGTATCATTTCATCTACCTGCTCCGTCTCCCAGGCAGGTATCATTCCCTCTACCTGCTCCTTCTCTCAGGCAGGTATCATTCCCTCTACCTGCTCCTTCTCCCAGGCAGGTATCATTCCCTCTACCTGCTCCTTCTCCCAGGCAGGTATCAGTCCATCTACCTGCTCCTTCTCCCAGGCAGGTATCATTCCCTCTACCTGCTCCGTCTCCCAGGCAGGTATCATTCCCTCTACCTGCTCCATCTCCCAGGCAGGTATCATTCCATCTACCTGCTCCGTCTCCCAGGCAGGTATCATTCCCTCTACCTGCTCCATCTCCCAGACAGGTATCATTTCATCTACCTGCTCCGTCTCCCAGGCAGGTATCATTCCCTCTACCTGCTCCTTCTCTCAGGCAGGTATCATTCACTCTACCTGCTCCTTCTCTCAGGCAGGTATCATTCCCTCTACCTGCTCCTTCTCCCAGGCAGGTATCAGTCCATCTACCTGCTCCTTCTCCCAGGCAGGTATCATTCCCTCTACCTGCTCCGTCTCCCAGGCAGGTATCATTCCCTCTACCTGCTCCATCTCCCAGGCAGGTATCATTCTATCTACCTGCTCCTTCTCCCAGGCAGGTATCATTCCCTCTACCTGCTCCGTCTCCCAGGCAGGTATCATTCCCTCTACCTGCTCTGTCTCCCAGGCAGGTATCATTCCCTCTACCTGCTCCTTCTCCCAGGCAGGTATCATTCCATCTACCTGCTCCATCTCCCAGGCAGGTATCATTCCATCTACCTTCTCCGTCTCCCAGGCAGTTATCATTCCCTCTACCCGTTCCTTCTCCCAGGCAGGTATCATTCCATCTACCTGCTCCTTCTCCCAGGCAGGTATCATTCCATTTACCTGCTCCGTCTCCCAGGCAGGTATCATTCCATCTACCTGTTCCGTCTCCCAGGCAGGTATCAGACTTCAGACCAGCATTCTCCCACTAATTCAGAGAACCATAACAATCCGGGGCCTTAGAGGACCAGGCTTAGACAGCTTTATTCTAAACTGGGACTATCCTTTCACAATTAGACATTCAACTCATGGTGAGAACAGAATGGGGAAACATGCAGGCAATAATAAAATATAACTCTGCCAAAAGGAGGGGGAGCTAGGTGACAATAAAAACCTGTCTGCAGTGCCTGTGGTATGCAAATATGAAAATCAGTGCAAATCGCTTCCTTCAACCAGTAGATGGCGCTGCTTCAAACATGTATTGTCGGGTTACAATGTCTAAGCCGGCTGACAGAGTCTATGTACATCTCATGTCAAGATTCTAACTCTGCATTCCCTCTACAAGTCCCTAGTGTGAGAGCACTGCGACCGGAACGTCCCTAATGTGAGAGCACTGCGACTGGAACGTCCCTAGTGTGAGAGCACTGCGACCGGAACATCCCTAATGTGAGAGCACTGCGACCGGAACGTCCCTAGTGTGAGAGCACTGCGATCTGACCGTCCCTAGTGTGAGAGCACTGCGACCGGAATGTCTCTAGTGTGAGAGCACTGCGACTGGAATGTCCCTAGTGTGAGAGCACTGCGATCTGACCGTCCCTAGTGTGAGAGCACTGCGATCTGTCCGTCCCTAGTGTGAGAGCAATGCGATCTGACCCTCCCTAGTGTGAGAGCACTGCGACCGGAACATCCCTAGTGTGAGAGCACTGCGACCGGAACGTCCCTAGATGTGAGCAGTGGGCGGGCGTCTAAGCGTGAGAGCACTGCGGTCTGGAGCCGTCTCTAGTGTGAGCACTGCGACGGGCGTCTCTAGTGTGAGAGCGCTGACTGAACCCTAGTGTAGAGAGCACTGCGGCCGGGCGTCCCTAGTGTGAGCACTGCGATCTGACCGTCCCTAATAGTGTGAGCACTGCGATCTGTCGTCCTAGTGTAGAATCAATGCGATCTGACCCTCCCTAGTGTGAGAGCACTGCGACGGAACATCCCTAGTGTGAGAGCACTGCGACCGGAACGTCCCTAGTGTGAGAGCAGTGCGACCGGAACGTCCATAGTGTGAGAGCACTGCGATCTGAACATCCCTAGTGTGAGAGCACTGCGACCGGAACATCCCTAATGTGAGAGCACTGCGACCGGAACGTCCCTAGTGTGAGAGCACTGCGATCTGACCGTCCCTAGTGTGAGAGCACTGCGACCGGAATGTCTCTAGTGTGAGAGCACTGCGACTGGAATGTCCCTAGTGTGAGAGCACTGCGATCTGACCGTCCCTAGTGTGAGAGCACTGCGATCTGTCCGTCCCTAGTGTGAGAGCAATGCGATCTGACTGTCCCTAGTGTGAGAGCACTGCGACCGGAACATCCCTAGTGTGAGAGAACTGCGACTGGAATGTCCCTAGTGTGAGAGCACTGCGATCTGACTGTCCCTAGTGTGAGAGCACTGCGACCGGAACATCTCTAGTGTGAGAGCACTGTGACCTGAACGTCCCTAGTGTGAGAGCACTGTGACCGGAACGTCCCTAGTGTGAGAGCACTGCGATCTGACCGTCCCTAGTGTGAGAGCACTGCGATCTGTCCGTCCCTAGTGTGAGAGCAATGCGATCTGACCCTCCCTAGTGTGAGAGCACTGCGACCGGAACATCCCTAGTGTGAGAGCACTGCGACCGGAACGTCCCTAGTGTGAGAGCAGTGCGACCGGAACGTCCCTAGCGTGAGAGCACTGCGATCTGACCGTCCCTAGTGTGAGAGCACTGCGACCGGAACGTCTCTAGTGTGAGAGCACTGTGACCTGAACGTCCCTAGTGTGAGAGCACTGCGACCGGAACGTCCCTAGTGTGAGAGCACTGCGATCTGACCGTCCCTAGTGTGAGAGCACTGCGATCTGTCCGTCCCTAGTGTGAGAGCAATGCGATCTGACCCTCCCTAGTGTGAGAGCACTGCGACGGAACATCCCTAGTGTGAGAGCACTGCGACCGGAACGTCCCTAGTGTGAGAGCAGTGCGACCGGAACGTCCCTAGTGTGAGAGCACTGCGACCGGAACGTCCCTAGTGTGAGAGCAGTGCGACCGGAACGTCCCTAGTGTGAGAGCACTGCTATCTGAACATCCTTAGTGTCTGAATACTGCAACCGTATCATCCTTTTCTCTATGTAGAAGCACTGGATCCCTGTAACCCTAGTATAGGATAGTACACAGCGTTATAACCCTAGTCTAGGAAAATACACAGCATTATAACCCTTGTCTAGGAGAATACACAGTGCTATAACCCTAGTATAGGAGAGTATACAGCGTTATAACCCTAGTCCAGGAGACTACACAGCGTTATAACCCTAGTCTAGGAGAATACACAGCATTATAACCCTAGTATAGGAGAGTACACAGCATTATAACCCTAGTATAGGAGAGTACACAGCTTATAACCCTAGTCTAGGAGAGTACACATTGTTATAACCCTAGTATAGGAGAGTACACAGTGTTATAACCCTAATATAGTAGAGTACACAGCATTATAACCCTAGTCTATGAGAATACACAGCGGTATAACCCTAGTATAGGAGAGTACACAGCATTATAACCCTAATATAGGAGAGTACACAGCATTATAACCCTAGTCTATGAGAATACACAGCGTTATAACCCTAGTATAGGAGAGTACACATCGTTATAACCCTAGTATGGGAGAGTACACAGCATTATAACCCTAGTATAGGAGAGTACACATCGTTATAACCCTAGTATAGGAGAGTACACATCGTTATAACCCTAGTATGGGAGAGTACACAGCATTATAACCCTGGTATAGGAGAGTACACAGCATTATAACCCTAGTATAGGAGAATACAGAGCGTTATAACCCTAGTCTAGGAGAGCACTAGATTTATTTTGTTCCCAATATGTAGTAGCGTACAGAACATTTACAGAATTTCTAAAGTATGAATTATCAGGAATTACAATTTCAAATTTAATGCGAAAATAGCCAAACTGAAAACAAAATTAACCTGGAGAACTTTTCTAATTCAGTTATTTTATCCTAAATTTTGAAATTATTTTGAATACACTTTGAATTCCAGGCAATTCTCACTTTAATAAATAACCTTGTAGGGGATCAAGGAGCAATGTTCACCCTAGTAATATTATGGACTTATTTTAGGTTAACAACGGATAGTTTGGGACCATGCCAGCACTATGGCATGAGAACCATCTCCAATGCCTGCTCTGAACTACTGCCAATTGTTCTTGGTTCTAATATCACCATTTGTAATACGCTTGTATAGTATAAGAATCCCATGTTAGTGTAGGGTTCTTACTTGTCTTCACAATTCAACCAGCCTAGCTGAAGGACCTCAGTCACCAATTCAATCCGGGCAGCCTAGCCGAAGGATCTCATTCACCAATTCCATCAGGGCAGCCTAGCTAAAGGACCTCATTCATCAATTCAACCAGGGCAGCCTAGCTGAAGGACCTCATTCACCAATTCCATCAGGGCATCCTAGCTAAAGGAATTCATTCACCAATTCAACCAGGGCAGCCTAGCTGAAAGACCACATTCATCAGTTCAACCAGGGCAGCCTAGCTGAAAGACCACATTCATCAATTCAACCAGGGCAGCCTAGCTGAAGGACCTCATTCACCAATTCAACCAGGGCAGCCTAGCTGAAGGACCTAATTTACCAATTCAACCAGGACAGCCTAGCTGAAGGAACTAATTCACCTATTCAGCCAGGGCAGTTTAGCTGAGGAACCTCATTCACCAATTCATCCAGGGCAGCCTAGCTAAAGGACCTCATTCACCAATTCAACCAAGGCAGCCTTGCTGAAAGACCACATTCATCAATTCAAGGAGGGCAGCCATGCTGAAAGACCACATTCATTAATTGAACCAGGGTAACCTAGCTACGGGACCTCATTCACCAATTCAATCAGGCAGCCTAGCTGAATACCTCATTCACCAAATCAACCAGGCAGCCTAATACTTCATTCACCAATTCAACCAGGCAGTCTAGCTGAATACCTCATTCACTTATTCAACCAGGGCAGCCTAGCTGAAGGACCTCATTCATCAATTCAACCAGGGCAGCCTAGCTGCCTACCTCATTCACCAATTCAAACGTGGCAGCCTAGCTGAAGGACTTCATTCACCAGTTCATCCAGGACAGCCTAGCTGAATTACCTCATTTACCAATTCAATAAGGCAACCTTGCTGAAAGACCACATTCATCAATTTAACCAGGGAAACCTAGCTGAATACCTAATTCACCAGTTCAACCAGGGCAGCCTAGGTGAAGGACCTCATTCACCAATTCAACCAGGCATCCTAGCTGAATAGCTGAATACCTCATTTACCAATTCAACCAGGACAGCCTTGCTGAAAGACCACATTCATCAACTCAACCAGGGTAGCCTAGCTGCGGGACCTCATTCACCAATTTAACCATGGCAGCCTAGCTACATGACATAATTTAGCATTTCAGCCATGGCAGCCTAGCTACATCACATCATTTAGCATTTCAGCCATGGCAGCCTAGCTACATGAAATAATTTAGCAGTTCAACCAGGGCTGCTGGACCTCATTCATCAATGCAACCAGGGCAGCCTAGCTGAAAGACCTCATTCACCAATTCAACCAAGGAAGCCTTGCTGAAAGACCACATTCATCAATTCAAGCAGGGCAACCATGCTGAAAGACCACATTCATTAATTGAACCAGGGTAACCTAGCTGCGGGACCTCATTCACCAATTCAATCAGGCAGCCTAGCTAAATACCTCATTCACCAATTCAGCCAGGCAGCCTAGCTGAATACTTAATTCACCAATTCAACCAGGCAGTCTAGCTGAATACCTCATTCATCAATTCAGCCAGGGCAGCCTAGCTGCCTACCTCATTCACCAATTCAAACAGCCTAGCTGAAGGACCTCATTGACCAGTTCAACCAGGGCAGCCTAGCTGAAGGACCTTATTCACCAATTCAACCAGGCAGCCTAGCTGAATACCTCATTCACCAATTCAACCAGGGCAACCTAGCTTGAGGACCTCATTCACCAATGCAACCAGGCATCCTAGCTGAATAGCTGAATACCTCATTCACCAATTCAACCAGGACAGCCTTGCTGAAAGACCAAATTCATCAACTCAACCAGGGTAGCCTAGCTGCGGGACCTCATTCACCAATTTAACCATGGCAGCCTAGCTACATGTCATAATTTAGCATTTCAGCCATGGCAGCCTAGCTACATGACATCATTTAGCATTTCAGCCATGGCAGCCTAGCTACATGAAATAATTTAGCAGTTCAACCAGGGCAGCCTAGCTGCTGGACCTCATTCATCAATGCAACCAGGACAACCTAGCTACAGGAGTAATTTTCATAGAGAGCTCCACCTGTCTTAGTTTGTTGGTCCTGTGCCACCTCTGCTGGGGGAGCATAAAATGGCAGGTGTGACTGGCAGTTTTGCCTTTCAAACAGTATTATCATCAAGTATGGCCTACTGTCTTCTACATTGCAACCATGTCCATCAGGCTCCACTAATGCCACCAGACATGTGTGAAGTAAGCCGGTGTTATACAAGATGAAGTAGGTTTAATAAATCTGGGTGGTTCTGGGTTTATACAGTAATCACTGCACCCCAGCAAATACCTTGATACCCCTCACTCCTTGATAACTCAACCAGGCCACTCGCACCTGGAACTGACTGAGATGCACAAAGAGAATTATTGAGGCATTTTAAAAACCGATGAGGAACCAACTTTGCACAGTTTCCCTAAGCTCATGTGACTTTCTGATTGGTGGTTTACTCAGAAATGGCATGTGTTGCTGTGAGAGATTGCTCTGGAGATCGCTGGGACATTTTTTCTTAAATTATAGGTTCCCCTTCAGCACTGACTTATTGAGTAATTTTTGGATTGGTGTAACCATAGAATACTGTAAATGGAGACATACTGCAACTTCATTTCCACGTCTGCTCACAAATTCCATCTACTTGTTTATGTCTATATTGCTATAAGCACACGATCTGCCTGAAATTCATCTCACCTGTCAAGAACACATCCTGAGACAGAAAGTCCTTCTTCATGACGGCTTGATGGACAAGCTGTTCCAAAGAGACAGGGTCTGACCGACCATGCGAAGGGGTGTGCTGTAGGTCTGGGACATCGGTTCCTTCCCCATCCAGAAGGGGCAGACCTGGGGGTACAGAGGGGACTATTACCAGAATGCTACACACAACATACCTGTCAGTTTGTCCACTTGCCTTGTACTTGGCTTCGGCCATTCTGTCTCTATTTCCTTCTATTACCATTTACCTATACACAGTATCTACCTTTACCTGCCCCACTGGTCATCTTTGGTTAGAGATGTGTGCCCGCACTCTCTTGGCCTCTGCATTCCTTTACCTCTCCTCTTGCTGTGTCTAAAAGGCAGGACATGTTGCAAGGCAGAGAGAGAGAGGATGGAGAGGCACTGGGGTAGAGCGAGCTTTGGGAGGAGGCACAGAAAAAGAAATACGAAGGAGGAATAAACACAGACATAGCATGGAAGGATAGAACTCAGTGAAAAATAAGAGGGATAAAGGAGTGAGTGGGAGGCGTACGCAGAAAAAGAAAGGACTGGTGGAGGCAGAAGACATGGAGACCCCCAGCCCTCACCTACACGTGACGAGTCTGGGCCTCCTGCATGATAACACAACTCCTGATGTACAATACGTATACACCCTGATCCAGGGAGACATACCTGTTACCTTGTGTATTTTATACCCCAAGGATTAACCCCATCACAGTCACAGGCCTTGCAGGACACTCCTCATTAGATAGGAGCCCTGGCAGTATGTCTATACCATCAAACACCACAGTCAACATGTAGACTGATACATCCATGTAAATGGCATGTTACTGTGTTTGCCACAGACTCCATCTCTAAACAATACTGCACGTTTCTATACGACGTATATCAGGTCTGGACCACCATGCCTATTGAAACAAAGACAGCGGCGGCCCCCAATCTCCAAATGTTTAATGAAAACATATTTAACACGTAAAATATATTAATATTCAGACACATAGAAATATGCTGTAATGTGGGGGCTAGATATATTACCTATGGGCAAAGCATCCATACATTTATCAGTGTACATGAATAAGCTGTTTCATTTCAATGACTAGAGATCTGTGTGCAGTAAATCAATCACACACATATTATTATTTCATTATTTATAAAGCGCCATCAGATTCCGTAGCACTGTACAATATAAATAGAAATGACCATTAATATATGTATGTATAGATAGATAGATGTGTGTGTGTGCCTTTTATAGATTAATGTTGCACATTAAAATCCCATGCCCCGTTATCCATTTATTTTGCATTAAAACCCATATTTATAGCGTTGATAAATCTCCGTGAGCAATGCATAAAGCCCCCACATTTAATAAATCAATTAGTCGGACATGTATGTGCTGTACTTTGTGTGTTGACGATGGTTTCTTGTTTCAGGGTCTATGCACACATGCATCACTGCAGCATCTTGCCGATTCCCCCCCCCCACCACCACCACCATCTCTCACCTTGCACAGAAGCCAGAATCACCATCAGTAGCGTCCAGGAGACATCAGCGAGAGCCGGCATCCTGCCCTGCAGATTCCCCGCAGTGAGGGATGTGCGTGGGGTTTGTGGCTGTCCAGGGAGAGGGTGCTGAGCTGGTCCTGATCAGGCTCGGAGGATGCTGTGTAGCACAGACGCACACACTCACACACACCTCCTTGTGTCTTCTGGAAAAAGGTGCAGCTCTCTTCCCACCTCCTCCTCTTCCTTGTGGGGTGGGGTGGGATAGGCTGCCTCCTCGGTCCCCGTGTTAGGGAAGATGTCAGCTTCGCTGGTCGCCAGATAGAGTCTGACAGCAGAAGGTGATTCTTCACCCATGAGCTGAATCAATATGAGTTTAGGAGGAGGAGGGAGGAGGAGAGAGGGCTGGTAAACGTGTAAACCAGATGGGACGCAGACAAATCTTGTCCCCTCTGGGAATGGTGGGGGGGGGGGGTAACCCCTTTGGTGGGTTTGAAGGATAATTAACAGGACTAATGGCCCAATTCTGCGGGATTTTGAAAACACAGGTATCTTTGACAAGATTTCTAAAGACAGATTCCAAAAATGAAGATTTTATTTTTCTCTTGTAACCATAGCGGTGTCTGATCAGATTCTGGATCCCAGACACTACCTGCCACTATACCCCAGAATGCCTCTTCTAGAGCACGTGGCTCTGGATTCCAGGCCTGGCGCATTGTCATCCCGAGGCAGCTCTCTAGACTAGGGCTGTCCATCATCGGCCCTCCAGCTGTTGGATGGCAATTCCTAGCTAGTCTGGCTGAGAATTATGGGACTCATCTTCCAAAAAAAAAACACTTAAAGGCTAAGACTGGATACCTTTAAATTAGAGGAGGGATGGGCCAAAGGGTGGCCTCCAGCTTTTGCAGAACTACCATCTCCAAGGATTCTTTACCAGCTGCAAGGCACCCTGGGAGTTATAGATCTGTTTCAGCTGGTGATGTGCCACCCTGCTTTCACCCTGCTTTCCCGGTGTAGATTGTCACATAGCTGAGTGCTGTTTATCTGTACGGCTGCGATGCCTACCTAAGACTTACAATTGGGAGGCAAAGCCCAGAAAACAGATCAGAGGTCGTAACCCTGACCCCATCCATTTACATCAATTTATATGTCAGCACCTGCATGACTGACAGCTCTCAGGGGCCAGGAGAGGCAGCTGCTGCTGGCTGAACACGGTGGGAGTTGTAGTGATTCACACAAACAGGCCCTAGATGACTCGAGTATCTTACCAGCAGACCAGCAAATACAAGGGTCATTAATACTATAACAGAAATAACAACTTGCCCTCTGTCACCATCCCCGTACCCTCTGTGTCTAGCTCCTGCCCTGTGTATATACCCCCTGTACCATCCCCAACTTGCTGTCACTAACCCCCTGCCCTCTGTCACCATCCCCGTACCCTCTGTGTCTAGCTTCTGCCCTGTGTATATACCCCCTGTACTCTGTCACCATCCCCATACCCTCTGTGTCTAGCTCCTGCCCTGTGTATATACCCACTGTACTCTGTCACCATCCCCGTACCCTCTGTGTCTAGCTCCTGCCCTGTGTATATACCCCCTGTACTCTGTCACCATCCCCGTACCCTCTGTGTCTAGCTCCTGCCCTGTGTATATACCCCCTGTATTCTGTCACCATCCCCGTACCCTCTGTGTCTAGCTCCTGCCCTGTGTATATACCTCCTGTATCATCCCCAGCTTGCTGTCACTAACCCCCTGCTCTCTGCCACTATCCCCCCGCTTTCTGTCACCATCCCAGGCACGCTATCACATCCCTCTGCTCCCTGCTCTCAGTCACTATCCTCTCTGTCACTACCCCCCGCTCTCTATCACTACTCCCCCCATCTTTGTCACTATCCCCCCTGTACTCTGCCACCATCCCCAGCTTGCTGTCACTACCCCCCGATCTGTCACTGCCCCCCACTCTCTGTTTCTATCCCACAATCTCTGTCACTGCCCCCGCCATCTTTGTCACTATCCCCCTGCTCTCTGTCACCATCCTCAGCTCGCTATCACATCCCTCTGCTCTCTGTCACCATCCCCTGCTCTCTATCAAAACCCCCGGAACTCTGTCACTGCACCCCCCACACCCCTGGCTCTCTGTCTCTTCCCCAATCTCTGTCACTGCCCCCTCTATCACTACCCCCACCCCGGCTCTCTGTCTTCCCGATCTCTGTCACTGTCCCCCGCCTATATCACTATACCCCGATATCTTTGTCACTGCCCCGGTCTCTATTACTACCCCCAAACTCTGTCACTGCACCACTCCCCCGATCTCTGTCACTGCCCCCTTTTTTCTACCTGCCATTCTGCTCTCTGTCACTATCCCCGATCTCTGTCACTGCCCCTTGGTCCCTGTCACTATCCCCTTGGTCTCTGTTACTGTCTCCTCCCCCTGCCCCGCTCTCTGTCACTACCCCCACCCCTTTTTTTTTTCTTCCTGACATTCTGCTCTCTGTCGCTATCCCCCCTGCCCTCTGTCACTGTCTCCATATCCACTATCTCTTTCTCCTTGCTCGTGGTCTCTATCCCCCTGTTCTAGACTGCCTCATTGCACTCACTATCCCTTCCCAATATCCTCCAACTCTCTCTGTCTCACTCCTTCCCTCCCACTACCTCCTACTCTGTTTCTCTTTCTCTTCATATCCCTCTTTTTCTCCCTCGTCTCTCTCTATGTATCTCTTTTCTTCTACCCCTAATCTCTTTTTTCTGTCTGTCTGTCAATGAGTAAATGAGTCTGTCAGTCCTTCTTTGTCTCTATCTACTATTTCTCTCTCCTCTCTCTGTATATGTCATTCTCCTTTACTCCCCCCTCCGTTCACCCTGTCCCCTCCTTCCCTCTCTCCTCCCTGCTCTCTCTGCATTGCAGGCTCTGCTGGGCACTGGGAGTAGGGCTCCCAGGATCAATATTAACATTATAGGGGAATATTGTATAGGAACCACGGAGGGAGCCACACAGGGAGCCACGAGGAGCAATTGAGACATCAAGTCTGAGACAGCAGAAAGGGAGGGGATACAAAGGTGGGGGAGTGTTAGCAGTGTCATCGCGGCACAGAGACAGCAACACACACATCATTCCTACACACAGACACACAACCACAAAGACAAACAGCACTGCCACACTGAGCTGCCACACACAGACACAGCACTGCTACACAGATACACAACACTTCCACACAAAACTCTGCCAAACACACATTCACACAATACTGATGCTGCCACACACAACACTGATTTACGAAGATCTTCCACATGTAGCACTGCAATACAGGCACACAGCAATGCCACTTATAGACATATATCTTTGTCGAACACAGACCCACACCAGTACCACACACAGGCACACTTGACTGATACTGCCATACACAGATACGCAATACTGTCACGCAGAGACACATTGTACTGCCACACACATATACACAATACTGCTACACAGACACACAATGCTGTCATGCAGAGACACATTGTACTGCCACACACATATACACAATACTGCTGCACAGACACACAATACTGTCATGCAGAGACACATTGTACTGCCACACACATATACACAATACTGCTACACAGACACACAATACTGTCATGCAGAGACACATTGTACTGCCACACACATATACACAATACACAATACTGCTACACAGACACACAATGCTGTCACACACAGACACACAATACTGTCACGCAGAGACACATTGTACTGCCACACACATATACACAATACTGCTACACAGACACACAATACTGTCACACACAGACACACAATACTGTCACGCAGAGACACATTGTACTGCCACACACATATACACAATACTGCCACACAGACACACAATACTGTCACACACAGGCACACTGCACCTCCATATCCTGACATACAGCACTTTTATACACAGAGCTACCACCAAGACAAACAACAATGTGAAACATGGACAGAAAGCACTGCCATATACTGGACATAATACTACCACACACAAATACACAATACCGACAATACTGACAGTGACACACACAGAGGCTCAACATGGACATTTTGCACACAGACAAACTATAAACCCCTAGTGATAGTTTCGTTGCTGTAGGACTTCCTAGATTTGTTTGTTACAATGAGGACATAGCTAAGATGTCTTTTCACTGCATTGTGACATACTTTCATTAACTTAGAGTAAAATCCAAGATTATAAATTCTAATCCATTTGTAGGGTGCAAACACCCAACCTCACCTTGGATTAACACAAGAGAAAGTCAACAAACAGAAGGCAGAGACATAAACAGTTTTGACAGAGACATAAAGTGAGAAATAGGCATACAGACGTGCGGCTCAGAGATAGACACACATCATAGCCCAGAGACAGACACAGTTCAGAGACAAACACACATTACAGAGGCAGACACATCACAGCTCAGAGACAGACACAACTCAGAGACAGACACACATAATAGCTCAGAGACAGACACAGTTCAGAGGCAGACACATCATAGCTCAGAGACTGAAAGACACACATCATAGCTCAGAGACAATCACACAACTCATAGGCAGACACATCACAGCTCAGAGTCTGAAGAACACACAGCCCAGAGACAGACAAACACTCTGAGAGACAACTCATAAATTGATTGGCACACAGAGGCTGACAGACAGCTCATAGATTGATGGACATACGTCTCAAGAAGCAGACAAACGTCATCAATCAGACTGAACTCTCAAATCCTAGGTTATCCTGGGAGAATTAGTGAGGCAAACACTATTTTTACTGCACAGATCCTTAGAAATAGTCTTTGCTGTGAGCAGCTCCTTAATACCCAGCAGGTGGCCCATAATAGTTTGCCTCCACGTGCAAAGTGCGGACCTCCAGAAACAAAGGGTTAATTGCCGTCTTTCCCAGGCCCCTAGCATTGTACAGTCCACCTAAATCACTTTGCATTGTGAAGACCCCCTGGCGAGCCAATGTCCACCCATAGCACTGATCCAAATTGTTTTTTTTACCACTATTGGCTTTTTTTGTATCAAAAATGTAACCCCCTCCATTCACAGCAGGATTAGAGAATAGCAGGATCCCAAATGGAAAAAGCAGGAAAAAAAGTATTAAAATGTTAAAAATATTTTTCTCCTTATAACGTATTTAATAAATTCTAATAATAAATAAACAATTGGCATGTGGGAGAGTTTTAGAGCCCATTTTCCTGCCAATTTCATCAATAACTGGGATCTGTTTGTGCTTCATGTCCTGACCAACAGTTTGAATATGCGATATGAGTCCAGGAAATCCAAGCCTGGCTCTAGAACACTCCTGGCATCCAGGCAAACTGAGGCAGGGCATAGGTCAAACTATTAGTATTATTGTGACCAAGCTGGGTATGTTCACGTTTGTGTTGTGGTTTTTGATCTATACCTTAGCTGGAGATTTCCCCGACACTGTGCCTAGATTAATTAATAATGTACCCCGAAACAGACTATATTGCCCACGCTCCCATTTATTTTATTCACCATTTCCCCTGTAACAGTAGCTATCAGTCAGTCTGGCCTGCCGCTTGTCTATCTGTACCAAAGAAACAGCTTGTGTGGAAGCAGGTTACAGAATGTGTGCAATTATTTAACAATTTGTAATTTCCATGTGTTTAATCATTTATGGAGCTAGATCTCTTTATCCAAGACGTGTCAGTATCCTCATAAATTAGGGAGCGGGAGTGGTTAATTATTTAAGATTAGTAAGATCCGTGGTTTTAGCATTTGATTCCTGTGCTTTAATTAAGGTGACCGTACTGTCTCCTTAATGCGATAAACTGCACACTCCAGGCCTGCCTTAGATAAAAAGTCTGTTTTTGATTCCAGAACTTTAAAGAGACCCGTCAGACAGCAATGCAACTTTCATGTATTTTTGTTGGCATTCTGCCCAAATAATTAGCTGTGTGTTTGCATGTTCAATCTTGTATAGTTTTTGAAAAGTAAAATGATTTGCGGCATTTTGCATCTGCACCTCCGCTCCTCCAACATTCTCCGTTCTAAAATAAATACTACAGCATAGATGCCAAATGTCCCGATTTTTCCCTGACAGTCTTGTCTATTAGACTCCTGTCTTGGCCATATTGTTCTCGGTTTTGCTTTCAAAGCAATGTCCTCATTCTCGGTTTTGTCCATGCCATTGTCAGCCCAGTACATCCATTCCTCGTCCTTATATCCAGCCCAGCAGGAGATGTTACCCAGCAGCCAATCACAGCTCTTCTGATCTGTTAAAGCAGCCAATCACAACTCCTGAAAGGTGGGCTGGAAGTCCCCTTGGGAAACCTTTGCTGTGTATTCCTATGACATGTATAACTGTGTTATTAAGACACAGCCGGTTAGGATGGAGGGATAGTAAAGGTCTGTTAAAATGACACTAAAAACATCAAAACAGGGACGGAGCCTAGCAGCCAAGCTGAACGGCCGCACACCAGACGAGCTCCTCACTAAAAACGCCTTAATCAAGCTAAAAACCTACACGGAGCCCTAAAATTGCCTGCCACTCACCCTTCGGCAAAAGGGCTTACCACGGAGGCACAGCACAAACGTGAACGCGGCCGTAAACGGCAAAGACACTCCGGGGATTGACCTGAGGCCTACAGGCGGCCTACTCAGGCGGCAAGGGGGAAGTGGCCGATACCTCTGCTACCTGCAGCCAACCTGTTTGGAGGTCTCCCCGGCACACTCTCTCCCCTCCTCCCCCCACCGGGGCCAAACTATAACTTGGAAAGTTAGGAGGAGAAGGCGGGAGACCCGAATAAAGCCTCAACCGGCCGGTAACAGACCACCAGCGGTGAGTCACCCGACTAAAAAGCGACAAAGCCCGGGACTACCCACCCAAACCCCCCCTTTCCCCAAGGAGATCTCTACCCCTCCCGAGCGAAGACGCCATGACAGGGGCCCTCGAACTCCCAGAAACAACCCAGCCCAGTGCTTCTACTTACAGGTACAGGGGTGCAAAGAGGGACCTCCCCAAACTCATCAAACCACCTCGGCAGAGGCCACCAGCCACCGCAAGCTTCATAGTCCCCACCACGGACAACAAGCACAAGACATACCGCAAGACGGGGGACTTATGCCACTACGCATGAGGACTTCATCCCGGCTGAGAGCTGGAAGAGCACTGAATGGGAGGACCCACACCGGCTACTACGCTGGGCACCGACACCACGGCAGATGGGGATCGGTAAACCGCTCAGCCCACTTCACTTAACATGGACGCTGCACACTTTGCCCACACAGGGTGTGCACCCAATTTATGCCCGCACCTGAGCTAGCCACCTACGTAGCAAACAACACATCTAAAGCCTGATTAGCAATGCTTTAATCTTTAACACTCATCTTGTAGCATGGTATAATCTTGTCTTTTACTATCTTAACCCAACACCACAAGCATGTTACAAACCCCACTTCATTAACCCTACCTATATGTCTATGATCTTGAATGCATAGTATAGAAGCTCTCTCTCACCATTTCCTCTAGACATGTCATGCCTAACCTATACCTCACACCACTTTAAAAAATTGTGCAGTACAATCGAATGCCTTATAACTGTATACTTTGTTCAACTAATTGTCTTGCCACTGCTATTGGGGCACCGCAAGAATGTTTGTTACTCTTACGCACACAAAAATAAAGAATTATATAAAAACATCAAAACAACTTTAACTTAAAGGGACACTATAGTCACCAAAACAACTTTTGTTTAATAAAGTAGTTTTAGTGTATAGAGCATGCACCTGTAGTCTCATTAACTTCTCTGTTTATGCAGCCCTAGCCACACCTCCCCTGACTGTGACTGACACAGCCTGCATGGAAAAAAAAGGTTTCAATTTCATATAGATGGTAACTTGTTTGGAAGGTTTTTCTCTCCTGATCTGTAAATTGAATTTTAACCACACACATGAGGCTCATCCAGGCTCTAGTGGGCTATTTACAGAGCAGAAGATAAATTCTAAATTAAACATAATTTGCAATAAAGGAAGTATAAACATTGGATCTCACTTTAAAGGAAGTGTTTAGCAAGGCTGTGCAAGTCACATGCAGGGAGGTGTGACGAGGGCTGTATAAACAAAGTGACTGACATTGCTAGCACAGGCTACTTTGAATAAGTGATTCTCATTTGTTACATTGTTTCTAATTTGATACTTTGTTTTAGTGACAACATTTAGCACACAAGCTGTATCTTGTGTGTAGCCCTTCTCTGTGCAAACTGTTTATGGTCCCTTATACAATTAAATCAATATAGAGAGATTGTTCATTAATACTTGATTGTGCATCTGACATCTGTTTAATTTCTGGAGAGGATTTATGGGGCTGCCCCATAGATGCTAACGGTATTCTTCTGCAAATGATTAGTGGGTTCTGGCCAGCCGTATACTCTTCCTTTGGGCCAGACGTAGAATCTTCCTTTGGGCCAGCCGTAGAATCTTCCTTTGGGCCAGCCATATACTCTTCCTTTGGGCCAGCCGTAGAATCTTCCTTTGGGCCAGCCGTAGAATCTTCCTTTGGGCCAGCCGTATACTCTTCCTTTGGGACAGCCATATACTCTTCCTTTGGGCCAGCCGTAGAATCTTCCTTTGGGCCAGCCGTATACTCTTCCTTTGGGCCAGCCGTATAATCTTCCTTTGGGACAGCCGTATACTCTTCCTTTGGGACAGCCGTAGAATCTTCCTTTGGGACAGCCGTATACTCTTCCTTTGGGCCAGCGCTGTACTCTTCCTTTGGGCCAGCGTTATACTCTTCCTTTGGGTTAGCCGTATACTCGTCCTTCGGGCCAGCCGTATACTCTTCCTTTGTAATTTGGGGAAATTTTGCCTCTCCTGTTTGTTTCCTAGTCCAACCTACTGTTTAGTGTTTCTCGTTAGCTGTGCTCAATGGAATTGATACACCAAATAAAATATTAATTACTTTTCATTTGTATGCAGGATTCCTTTTCAGAACTCCCCCGGGGAGATGTTCTCGTCTTAACAATAGCAGAAACCCCCTTTCTATCCCTCCGTCCTCACATGCAGTGTCTAATTACACAGCTATACGTGTCATTGGAATACACAGCAAAGGATTCTGGGGCATACAGTTTGGATAACTGCTGCTACAAAGCCGATAATTGCACTACAGGTTCTCTGTCGGTTCTGTGCTGGTTCTGTGTTATGTAGAGCTGGCTGCAGTGGTGCATAGAGAACTTTGACTTCTGCTGGTCGTGTTCCGTTTAGACTCCACAGACCAGTTTAGTGAGAAATAAAATGGAATACCGTAAGGAGTAACAGAAGCCATCGCAAGCGTTGGTGCTGAATTTAAAAATACTCTAATGTCAGCTGTGACACATTAAATATTACAGTGCAGCACATTTATCTATGGGGATTATTCACCAAGCTCCCAGATGTACCTAACTTAAAACCACATTGCAAAATGGAGGCAAAAATTGCCCACCTCTTACAAATCAATTCATAGTGGGTAAGTTTTGGAATTTGTTTTTAAGTTCACCATTGGAGATTTAGTGAACAGTTAGTAAACACTAAAAGTAACAAGATCCGGGCATTAATACAATATTTACCAGATCGGCAATGTTAAAAGAAACACCAAAATACGGGTTAAGGAAACACTGTAGTGTTTACAAATATATATTCCTAGTACTATATTTAGGTGTCCGGGAAGCCGTTTAGAAAATGTAGTTTTCCTACGTTTATTTCCCCCTGCGCGACTGTCCCTGTGTGGTTGCCCCACCTCCAGCTGAGATCATCAGTCATGAAGATCTCAGCCAATCCAATGCTACCCCATAAGGATGCATTGAGAAGCAAACTCTGGAAGCAGCCATCTTACCTCCCTAACAGGCTACAGCTGGCTGAGCATCATAGTAAATGTAGCTAGCCTTCCTCTGGTTCAATGGCTGATCCAGCAGACTACAAGATAAATTAGCATCTCGTGGTTGGCAATATCACGAGAAAGATAGACGATGAGCATACTTTACGGCTGTATTGGGGTAAAGATTCAACTGCAGCCCCTTCCCCTCCGCTGCATTCCATTCTGTAGAAGTCAATAAACTACGCTGAACGAAATGTGTGGGTTTAATAGACAGAAACCTGTTTAACGCCTTAAGGACACAACTTCTGGAAAAAAAGGGAATCATGACAGAATATATCCATCATGTGTCCTTAAGGGGTTAATAGCTTTCTATAAATCTACTGAACAGGAAACACTACTAGTAATGCCGAGTGAAGGTCCCCAATGTTACAGGGTCCCCAAACAAACGGCACAAAGCTCATGGTAGGATTCTAGTAGGGGAAGAATTTCACTTGCACACCTTGCTGCTGCCCGGCGAAGGATTAAATGCACGTGTGTGTCAGATATTCCATGCAGTCAGCTTTCTGATCTATTAATCCTTAACCGCAAACATGCCAGCTGACAGCATTTACTTTGTAAACCTCCCAGGAAATTCTTTATAAACCACCCCGGCTCTGTATCACTCCCAGCACCCACATCCGTGCCAATAACTACAAATACACCCTGTCTACTGATCATATGTTGTCCATGAAACAGTTCATGAAAAGGGCTGCCCTGCAAGATGAATCATTCTTATTCTGTAGGACATACACCAGCTGATCAAGAAAAGATTCTGAAAGAACTGTCGAGATTAATCTATCTCCCTTCCTGCAATGTATCGATTTACAGCCAATCAATGCATCGTTCAAGGTTATTCAGTAAAGGGGGAAATGCAAAGTTAGGTCAATTAACCTGGACAGGAGCCATGTTAGGGAATTAACCCTAGTTCTCAGTTTAGTAAATAGGCTACCGGGCGTGTTTAGTGATTGTCAGGATTGGGTGATGAATGACTCCTAGGAATCTCCTAGGGATTAGTGGAAAGTCTGTCTTGGGCCGGTACTTTATATTAGCACACCATGTATTTGAAGCAAGCTAGCATATAAACATATCCAAACAAGTTTGTGTATAGATTGCTTCGCAGACACATTTATTTTTTCAGCCTTTGTAAAAAAATCGGGGAGGTAAAATTTATTATTATTATTAATATTCTGCAGCACTCTACTATATTATAAAGGGGGGCATTTATCCATGTAGGAGACAACAACAAAATGTTACAGGAGCAATAGGTTGATAAGGGCCCTGCTCGAAAGAGCTCGAAAGAGCTTACAGTCTAGAAAGAACCTGTAGACAGTATGCAGTGCCCTTTCTCTTGGAATATTTCACACAGGGTCCGTAATGTTTGTGTAAAAGGAAAAAAATGCTAATTCTCACATACAGTAAATTAATATGGTCAAATACCTTGCTTATAGATATTTGCAAGGACTCCTAAGTCATTACTGGCACAAAAACAAATTAAATAAATGCAAGAATAAATTTAGAATATTGCCTATGTAAATACGTGTAATCATAAATAAATACAGTTGAATCATGTATTTCTAAATTAAAGGTATTTAAAACCGCTATAGCAATGTTTATCAATCTCTCGACTGTTAATGTAATGTTAACAGTGAAATGGTAGAGTCCGTTTACTACTTCCCCTTCATGACTGTATGAATGGTATGACCCATTTGAACTTCCTGTAATGTTTGCAAGCTAGACCAGTTTGTTAATTATACATCATGCTTATTAGCAGGTCTAATCACCCTGGGTGGTTTCTGGCACCTTCTAACTGGATCAAGACCCACTTTCGCCATGCAGGTGTCGGAGCCAGGATAATCATGTTTATTTATTGTCTTTTTGCTGACTTGCAGTTCTGATGTTGGCAAGAATTGATCTAGATTTACGGGTAAGCAAAACAGGACACAGGCAAGCTTGTTTGGGGCAGTAATACTTTATTCATGTTACGGAATGACTGACAGGTAAAGGAAAGACGCTTGTTATTCATACACCCAGTCGTTGGCACAGCTTTTGTAGTCGCACAGCTCTTCTGGAGTGAACCACAAGGCAATCTCCTTCTTGGCACTTTCCACAGAGTCGCTGCCGTGAATGATGTTCCTGGAAGATGCAACGGTAAGTCAGAACAGGAATGTGACGATAGAATATGGTCCAATAGAGTGAGAATAAGCTGAAGTCACAGATACAGAGCCTTAATAAGCAGTCTACTACACTGCATTGTTTACATTGTAGCACTAAGACAGCCTCTATTGGCTTCATACCACTCAGCCACTGGAGGCGCTTCCTCGATGTTAACGGGCTTTTGGTCCTGTAAATGATGCTGGACGTCTTCAAGCTCTGCATGAGGACATCCAGCATCAGCTACTTCCCCATAGGAAAGCATTGATTCAAGGTCTAATGTGCGTACACTCCTCGAGAGATAAAAGAAAAGGCGGAGCCGTGGCCCAGCACCAAGGGGCATCGGTGCTGGGATCAGATAACCACGGCTGGGACAGGGAAGGCAGAGGGAGCTTTAGTGCGTATTCCTGGCACTATAGTAATACTTTAACATATCATTTCTCCAAAAAGATCTTTAAACCTTCAGACACTCACTCAGAGCATTCCATATGTTCCACAACAAACATTTAGCCGGTCACTGTATTCAGTCCTATACACGTCCGTTCAGAATCATCTGCCATTATTGTGCTGGAAGCTTATAACACAGACTCTGTAAATATATTTAAAGAAGGTCTCGATTTTTTGTTGGATATTAGTGTGTATGTGAAGAGGTTGTTCTAGGAGAAATCTAAATGCCATTATGGAGCTAAGATGGATTCCCCCTCTTTGTGGCATGGTTGGCAGAAGGGTTGAACTTTATGGACTTTTAACCCTAGTGTGCTTTCAACCTAGATCACTACGTAAACCCCATCTTTGTGGGATACTACACTTCCGTTAAAGGTAAGAGGACCAGGATTGGCTGGGAAATATCCAGATCACACTGGCTTCAGACATTAATGCAGGATTGTGGAATTGTGCAGCAAGGTAGGAACAGAGAACTTTTATTATTGTACCATCTTTGTTCATTGCCAGCCTGGAGTATCCCTTTAAAAAAAAATTCCAGCTCAAATTTCATTAAATAGGATTATTCAAATAATTCACTTCTTGCAAGTCTAGAGGATCAAATGGCAAAAGCAGCCAAGTATTCTGTGCTGTAAACTGGATTCTGTGATAGAAGGAATGAAGTGGTGTGTTTTGGGGGTTTCTTTGATTTTTTTACACTACTCACCTGCGAACCTGAATGCCAAAATCTCCACGGATGGTGCCGGGCTTAGAGTCTGCCGGATTGGTCTCTCCCAGCATCACACGGCCTGTCTTCACCACATTCAGACCCTCCCAGACCTGTGGAGAATGGTATAAGCTTGTTACAGGACACCCCGATTAGTGTTTCAGCTATTACTGGTGGGAATTACTCTATAAATACCATAGACATTGAACAGTCTTCTTTTACAGTGCAGCCGTCATGGTACACACACGTTAGGTTTAAATGACAGAGCTGAAATTGTCATCTATGCATAATGCTGGCCAATGTATAGGTTTTCTTTTCAGGCCCTTTAGAAATTTGGGCCCTCTGCTACCTGTGAATTCTTGGCATAGATGTCTGTGCCAACAATTGAGTGACAGGTGATAGCAGGAGAACCCCAAACTGGCAGTTTTCCCCTCTGTCACAGATGTTCTCCAGCTAGTATGTCGTTTGTTGGTGGAATATAGGAATAGTGACCAACGTCGCTCCATTTTGACACAGATGTTCTGGTAATAAACCCAGTGTGGCACTATCATGGTTTGTCCACGTAAGATCAGTCAATGTTTCGATGGGCAGAAGAGGAGAAAAACGCAACCAGAGGGTGGCTGTTACAGTAGGGTAAAACCCATACCCCACGTAGAATGGCAACACTAACCCAGTAGACCGGTGTGAGTAACCATTTAAAGGTACTCTAATCACCAAATCACATCTGAATGTTGTGGTTTTGGTGCAAAGTTCCTGTCCCTTTTCTGTTATGTAGTAAATGTTTGCATATAGTCAAAACACAACTCTAGAGGTTTTCAGACAGCCACTAAGAGTTCTTTCCTTTGATTTTTGGAGTTCTCGTGTTTAGAGTCATCACACACATCATGACATT
Source organism: Pelobates cultripes (assembly GCA_933207985.1). Classification (NCBI taxonomy): domain Eukaryota; kingdom Metazoa; phylum Chordata; class Amphibia; order Anura; family Pelobatidae; genus Pelobates; species Pelobates cultripes. Next base: position 149,827,774 of record OW240918.1, read on the forward strand.
GAATGCACGTTTGTTAGTGAAATTGCAGTGATTTGCCATGCGTTTCATTTTGAGAAGCATTGGACTAGATCAGGGGTGCCCATAAGGTAGATCCCAAGATGTTTTAAAACTACAGCTTCCATGATGCGTTGTCATTCTAAACACATTCCAGGCATGCAATACATCACGGGAGTTGTAGTTCTGGGGATCTACCTTTTGGGCACCCTTGGACTGGATGATGATGTAATAGCTACTGAATCCTCATATGTAAAGAGAACATTGGGGTTTCAGTTCTGTGATGGAACAAAGGGTACATTTTGGGGAAATGTGTTTGGTTTTGGATTTGGTAGCCTGAAGGGAGAGAGTAATGTGGACAAATTACAATCCAAGTGATGTTCCCAACAAAGATAATATATGTTTGGGTTCTATTTATGGCTTTGGGTGTAATTATAAGTCGACCCCAACATGACTGGTTCACTTTAAGATTGTTCTTAGCCATTACTCAAGTACAGGAAAGAGACTCAACAGAACAGACAGGGGTTTAATTTACTAAACTTTGAATTTTAGTGCAATAAATACTAGATAGCAAAGTTTAGTCTACGATGGCGAAGATGTGACTATAGCAATTTGGAGAATATTTCAGAATAAGGTATTGCAATTCAATCTTCAACCCCAACAATTCACTGGAAGTAAATATCCCCGACATTGAGCTCAGCAGGGCACTGCCCAGTACGTACCATAGGAACCACTGGCCCGGAGCTCATGTATTCAACCAATCCATTGTAGAAGGGGCGATCTTAATGGTCAATGTAGTGCTGTTTCAGGAGGTCTTTGGGGGCCTGCAAGAGAAGGCATGAAAGTGAAAACTCAGAAATGCAGGGACTCTTCAGGCAGCCGTCACTCAAATAGCTAAAGGTAACCGGTATTCTTCACATTGATACAATTAATCGGTTAATTTAACCCCTTATTGCAAGGGCAGCTAAATGTAAATCTAGAGCAGATAAAGGTCTCCAAATTCTGGAAGGTTTAGTTATACACTTTTCCGAGGTCTATCCTTACCTTATGTGTCACTTTACCCCACTCCCTCTAGCATGTAAGCTCATTGAGCAGGGTCCTGTGTGTCCAACTTGTCTGGTTACAACTACATGTTTGTTCGTCCACCCATTGTAAAGCGCTGCGGAATTTGATGGCGCTATATAAATAATAACATAATAATAATAATCCTTTGTCACTCCTGTATAGACGGTAGGAACATAATACAACTATTAAAGAGACCAGGAGGGTTAATAATGCCCCAGGGAGTCTGGTGTGTCAGCCAAACCCGGAAACACAGAGCAAAGACAGCCAGGGTTACAATATGGGCACACCCACAGCCAGGGCCAGGATATGGGTACACCGACAGCCAGGGCCAGGAAATGAGAATATATGAACATTCAGCAGCAACTCCCCCATGGTATCTGTAAATAATGTTGGCTACCTGCTTTAATTTCATGGCTACCAGGCGGAATCCTTTCTGTTCAAACCGCTTCAAGATTTCACCGACCAGTCCCCTCTGGACACCATCAGGCTTGACAGCGATAAACGTGCGCTCCTGGTTGGCAGTCATTCTATGGGAAGGAAATGATTACATCCTGGGACAGTTTGTGTTAAAGTCACAGAACCCCCGAAGGACACAGTCCATTGTTAAAGGTGTCCTACCAGACCCTGGCTCCATACCCTGAAAGCAGAGGCACGGCGCACAAGATGGTGGAGCGTCACCCACACAGAGCACCATGCACACTCAGGGCCCTATAGAAAGCAATGCATCCTCTCCCAAACCCAGGTTCCCCTCACTCACCCCACAATCTTATTGGACGACAAATTGTATACTGTCAGCAAATGAGCCATGAATCACCCAGGACATTCACAATAAGAAACTTCTCCCAGCCACCCCGGCTCTATAACACTCCCAGCACATACCTCGGTATCCACGCCCACAGACGGAGCTGCCAAATACACCCTGTATTGTTATTACACAGACAAGGGAAAAAAAGGATACGTATTTCTAAAAAATTCTCCCCGCTTCTCGTTCCTAATAAAAAAATATTTTTATTCAAAATAAAATACTTAAAATAGATTAAATTCACATATAGTGGGGAAAAAAATCTCCTTAACCTTCCTAGCCATGGCATACCATGGTTATTATTATTATTATGTTATTATTTATATAGCGCCGTCAAATTCCGCAGCGCTTTACAATGGGTAGATGAACAGACATGTAGTTGTAACCAGACAAGTTGGACACACAGGAACAGAGGGATTGAGGGCCTGCTCAGTGAGTTTACATGTTAGAGGGAGTGGGGTATAGTGACACAGTAACAGAGGGATTGAGGGCCTGCTCAGTGAGTTTACATGTTAGAGGGAGTGGGGTATAGTGACACAGTAACAGAGGGATTGAGGGCCCTGCTCAGTGAGTTTACATGTTACAGGGAGTGGGGTATAGTGACAAAGTAACATAGGGATTGAGGTCCTGCTCAGTGAGTTTACATGCTAGAGGGAGTGGGGTATAGTGACACAGTAACAGAGGGATTGAGGCCCTGCTCAGTGAGTTCACATGTTAGAGGGAGTGGGGTATAGTGACACAGTAATTGAGGGCCTGCTCAGTGAGTTTACATGTTAGAGGGAGTGGGGTATAGTGACACAGTAACAGAGGGATTGAGGTCCTGCTCATTGAGTTTACATGTTAGAGGGAGTGGGGTATAGTGACACAGTAACAGAGGGATTGAGGTCCTGCTCAGTGAGTTTACATGTTAGAGGGAGTGGGGTATAGTGACACAGTAACAGAGGGATTGAGGGCACTGCTCACTGAGTTTACATGTTAAAGGGAGTGGGGTAAAGTGACACAAAAAGGTAAGGATATTATTAGACTAGTGATAGTTGCAAGAGAGGAATCAGTCGGGAGCTATTAACAGTTTAATTGATACGCTTTAATGAAGAAGTGGGTTTTTAATGATTTTTTGAAGTAGTGGAGACTGGGTGAGCAGCTAACGGATGAGGGAATTCCATTTATCACTGTCCATCTATTTTAAGAAGATTTTGACTGGACAGATTTTTTCGTATTGTTAACGAGTAGTGGTGAGAATTCTTCAGAAACACATATTCTTGTTTTGTTTCTTATCTGTGGATTAGATTTTTGGCGCTGACTACCCTTTTTGCGTTACTAAGCTTTGGGCTGCATTACATAAACACGTCGGCATAGCTAACATGCTTATTTGAAGATGCTATTTACCTACATAAAAGGAAGACACCTTTTTCCATTTTTGGGGGGATGTCGGGTTACAGTTGTGATGAACAGTCCATGAAAAGGGCTGCCCTGCAGGATGAATGTTTCATATTCTGTGGGAAATACGCCAGCTGATCAAGAAGAGATTCTAAAAGAACTGTCGAGATTAATCTATCTCCCTTCCTGCAATGTATCGATTTACAGCCAATCAATGCATCATTCAAGGTTATTCGGTAAAGAGGAAAATGCAAAGTTTGGGTCAAAACATTCAAATTGGTAAACTGCCAAGATTGGGAGTTAAACACAATTCTCAGTTTAGTAAATCAGCGTCATTATATCCCAGCTGACGTATTTATCTCCCTTTAGGACTGGATGATACGTGGCTCCAAAATGACAAAGTGACAGGAATCAGGGTAAACTCTGTCCTGGGCCGATGTCATCAGGGCAGTTTGTATCTTGCCCTGGCTCCATGACTTAAGCAAGGGTCAGAGACCCTTCCAAGGATTAACAGCCACACCAGATGATTTATTTTACCAAGTTAATCAGATTATCATATTTCGAGCTATTAAGTAATATCCTCTCAAACATGGTACAAAATTTGCTTCAGTCAGAATGTTTAGAATCAAGGGCACATTGTAATTCCAGGCCAAGCTCTCAGGAATCAGAACACATGGAGACCCTGCCCTATCCCTTTCTGCAATATACAGGGATTACAAAATCACTGGCATTTTAACTGGTACTTCGAGCGCACTGAGCAAATATATATTTACAGAATCTGATAAGACAATCTCTTTGAGTAAAGAATTCAACATATTGCTGTATTGTTCTTACTGTAAAAAACCCTTTCGTCTGCTGTAAGTGAAAACTCCTTTCTTCCAGTATCAATGGGTGACCTCTTGTCTGTTATATATTCCTGTTAATGAACTTAGTGTCAGGATTACAAGTTGGTTCAGCACGCATAACTTTGTCACAACTAGTATGATGGAACTTCGGTGAAATGTAAATTTAGTAGATCGAGATTTCCACATGGCATATGTGTATGTTGTATCAGTTAGTTAGTTACATGTAGCTAAGATACTGTCTTCAATGTACTGAGCATGTGCAGGAATGCAGGAACTGAAATCACATTCCTTTCTCCTTTGTTTCGGATGAGCCATGTGGTCTGCCCATATAAGGAAATCCAAATCCTGTCCACCGATTGATTAAGGGTATATGTGGGTGGAGCTATTAATGGGAGGAGTTATAGTTCTACAAAAAGCATGTACTCCATGTGTTCGGCCCTCAGGCCTGTTTTGGAACGTTAGTTCATCTGAGACCCGATCGGTATGTTAATAAAGACCTCTTACTTCCTGAAAACCTGCATCCATCTCTCTGTGTCTGGCTTCTGCAAGTTTACTCGCTTACACTAGGATCATAGGTGTGCGCAGCCTATTGCATTAGGGTGTGCACCCTAAAGCACGAGCACACGCCGCGTATATATGTATGTATGTATATATATGTATATGTATACTGCTGTGTGTGTGCTGTGTGAGGGTGCTGTTAGTGTGATGTGTGTGTGATGGTGCTGGTAGTGTGCTATGTGGGTGAGGGTGTTTGTGTGAGTGCGCTTGTCAGGGTGCTGTTATTGTACTGTGTGTGAGGGTGCTGTTTGTGTGTGTGTGTGTGCGCTTGTGAGGGTGTTGTTAATGTACTGTGTGTGAGGGTGCTGTTTGTGTGTGAGGGTACTGGTAGTGTGCTGTGTTTGTGTTTGTGTTTGTGAGGGTACTGTTAGTGTACTGTGTGTGTGAGGGTGCTGTTTGTGTGCTGTGTGTGAGGGTGCTGTTTGTGTGCTGTGTGTAAGGGTGCTGTGTGTGTTTGTGAGGGTGCTGTATGTGTGTGTGGGTGCTGTATGTGTGTGGGTGCTGTGTATGTCTGTGGGTGCTGTATGTGTGTTGGTGCTGTATGTGTGTGGGTGCTGTGTATGTGTGTAGGTGCTGTGTATGTCTGTGGGTGCTGTATGTGTGTAGGTGCTGTGTATGTCTGTTGGTGCTTTATGTGTGTAGGTCTGTGGGTGCTGTATGTGTGTTGGTGCTGTGTATGTGTGTAGGTGCTGTATGTGTGTAGGTGCTGTGTATGTCTGTGGGTGCTGTATGTGTGTGGGTGCTGTGTATGTCTGTGGGTGCTGTGTATGTCTGTGGGTGCTGTATGTGTGTGGGTGCTGTATGTGTGTTGGTGCTGTATGTGTGTTGGTGCTGTGTATGTGTGTGAGTGCTGTATGTGTGTAGGTGCTGTGTATGTCTGTGGGTGCTGTATGTGTGTAGGTGCTGTGTATGTCTGTGGGTGCTGTATGTGTGTTGGTGCTGTGTATGTGTGTGGGTGCTGTATGTGTGTAGGTGCTGTGTATGTGTGTGGGTGCTGTATGTGTGTGGGTACTGTGCATGTCTGTGGGTGCTGTATCTGTGTAGGTGTTGTGTATGTGTGTGGGTGCTGTATGTGTGTAGGTGCTGTGTATGTCTGTGGGTGCTGTATGTGTGTAGGTGCTGTGTATGTCTGTGGGTGCTGTATGTGTGTGCTGTATGTGTGTAGGTGTTGTGAATGTCTGTGGGTGCTGTGTATGTCTGTGGGTGTTGTATGTGTGTGAAGCTCTACTAAACGGCGAGTTCCCTCCTTAATGCCGGGAGTGTCTTAACAGTCCCCAAGTCCTTTTTTATTTACAGTTACCCTAACTCAACCCTATTTAATGTATCAGTGGATTGTGGGTTCCTTATTCCAAAATGCATGACTTTGTATTTATCTGTGTTGAATCTCATCTGCCACTCGCCTGCCCAGTACCCCAATGTATCCTCTGTAGAGAAGTTATATCATGTTCATTTATCTTGCCTAGTTACAATGCCAACGTTAAGATTATTTATGAGCAAATTAAAAAAGATGTGGGATCCGGACAGAATCCTGAGGCACTCCACTCACCATTTTTGTCTAATTTGTATATTTTCTATCTCTACTACTCTCTGTACTCTATGTTTAAAGGGATGCCCCTGGCCCTTTGAGCTTGCTGAAATGTTTTGTGTGAAGAGTGTGTACTTTTTTTTTTCATTTTACACACAGTCAGATTTCAATAGAAATTGATACTTTTATAAATTAACTGTGTTACATCCCCCCCTGGATGTAAATCATACAATCGGTCTTGTTACTTCCTGGTTTTGTTAGCTCAGTTGAACTAAACTCAAGAGGCAGCAATTGCTCAGAGCACCTGCCTTGCAAATACTTCTCACTGAGCTACATTGGGAAGTCTGTGATTGGACAGCCACAGAAAATCTGGGCGGGGTTTGAAGGGGAGGGCTTGCAAAGGCTGCACGCAAGATATCTGCAGGTTTTAATAGCTGTTTTATATACTACCGATGAAAAATGCATGCGTGCATTGGAGTGTTTTTATTGGAGTATATCTGCTAAAGCGTGATTTGCTTTTTGTATTTGGACAGCTGAGTGTTCCTATAAGCCAGTGTTCTATCCAATAACAAGATTTGTCATCTACACTAACTGATTTAACTTTTTAATAGTAACTTTTTGTGTGGAACTGTATCAAATGCCTTAGCAAAAGTAGATCACATCCACTGGATCACCCTGATGAATATTTCTACTAACAACTTCATAAAACTCAAAGTTAAGTTGGCACGACCTGTCTTTCATAAAACTTTGATCATAAAATTATTGATTCCTACTTAGGGTATTCTTGTTAAAATAAATTCTTGAATATCATCCCTTAACAGCCCTTCAAATAATTTCCCAACCACAGATGTTAAACTCACAGGTCTGTAGTTTCTGGGTTGAGATTTTGAATCCCTTTTAAATTCAGTAATCACATCTGTTTTTCTCCTCTGGTACAATTCCTGAAATAAAAGAATTCTGAAAGATTAAAACCGGTGGTATGGATATTTTTACACTAAACTCCATAAGTGGTCATGGGTGCATACCATCTGGCCCTGGGGCTTTGTTTACATTAACTTTTTTTTTAATTGCAGTAGCACTTTATCCTGTGTTAACCAATCACCTGATTGCTGTAAAGGTTTTGTAACAGAGATTTACAGATATACAGCTATAAGTTTTTCTTAATATATATACTGAAGAAAATAAAATTATAATTATGGCCCTGTCCTGATTCTTCTTGATTAACACACCTATCTCAGATTCTAATGGACCAACACTTTCACTCTTAACCTTTTTGGCATTCATGTACCTTAAAATACTTTTTGGGGGGTTGGTCTTGCTCTCTTTGGCTACGAGAGAGAGAGAGTGTGTGTGGGTTTTTTTGTACAATTCTGCACATTTAGTTATAACATTTATCCCAGGAAGGATACATTGAGATTTCTCTTGTTTTCAAGTATGTCCTGGGCCCACAAACTACCTTGTTACAATAGGATACAGTTAAATGCTAAAACAATATTAATACACAACACATATACAAATTTTAACATAGAACAGGCAAGAATATATAATCAACCATGACAATTCATTCGATTCGCCTTTTCAAACCCTTCTCTACTAACATTGCCGTTATATATCATGGGTGCATACCATCTGGCCCTGGGGCTTTGTTTACATTAACTTTGTTTCCCCTCTCCTCTTCTTTGACCACTTTGCTGCCTGGTTACCCTATTTCCTCTCTTCTAATATTCCATCCCTAATTCTTGGGGACTTCAATATTCCCATTAAGCCACCTTTGACCTCAGCAGTCTAACTACTTTCAATAACTTCCTCTCTCGGGCTATCACAGTGGGCTAATTCTCCCACCCATGCCCTTGACCTAATCTTCTCTTATGCATGTACAGTATCTAATATCTGCAACACTCCATTTCCTCTCTCTAATCACCGCCTCACCCAACAACCTCAGCCTAACCCCCCTCAACTCAGGAGGAACCTTAATTCTATTGACCCCCAGCAGCTGATATTGATTCACAACTGCTATCCATCCCTTCCCTCTCCTGTCCCTCACTGGCCATCTCCACATATAACACTACCCTCACACCTGCAGCCCGCTCCAAACATGCACCGTGGCATAGTAAATCAACACACTACCTGCAAAGATGCTCTCGTTGTGGAGGAAGTCTCGCACCCAGTCAGATTTTCTCCATTATAGATTCATATTGTGTTCAAACAGCACCGCCCCTGCCCTCGCCAAACAGTTATATTTTTCCTCTCTCATTAGTTCATGCTCCCGCAATCCCAGGCGTCTCTTTGACACCTTTAATTCTCTTCTTCACCCTGCTGTGGCCACCCCCCAAACTAACCTTACAGCCGATAGCTTTGCATGCTACTTTACCGACAAGATTGAACAGCTAAGGAAAGAACTCTCCCCACCTTGCTGTTTTCTTTCTCAACCACACGTAGAGCATGCCTTTCCTACCCTATAGACTTTCTCCCCGGGTACTGAACAAGAGGTGGCTGCGCTTCTCCTTTGCTCTCACCCCACCACTTGATCCTGTCCCGTCTCACCTTATCAGATCTCTCTCCCCTTGTCTTGCGCCTCCCTTAACACACATCTTCAACTGCTCTCTCTCTTCTGGCATTGTCTCTGCTCACTTTAAACATGCCACTGTAGTACCTATCCTGAAAAAAAATCTCTTGACCCATCCTCCCCCGTATGTCTTACTTCCTCAATTCCAACTCTCTCCTTGACCCTCTTCAATCTGGCTTCCACCCTCTCCACTCTACTGAGACTGCTCTTATCTAAGTTACTAACGACCTAATTGCAGCTAAATACAAAGGCTACTACTACATACTAATTCTTTTTGACCTCTCTGCTGCCTTTGACACCGTTGATCATGCTCTCTTTCTTCAAACTCTACAATCACTCGGTCTCTGATACCTCCTCCCCTCGTCCTGTCTCGGTTGGAGTCCCTCCAATGCTCTGTACTTCGGTCCCCTTCTATTTTCTCTTTATATTGCCTCTCTTGGCAAGCTTATTACCTCTTTTGGATTCCACTACCACCTGTACGCTGATGACACCCAGATATATCTCTCCTCCCTGGACCTCTCCCTTGCCGTCCTGCAACGTGTCACTGTTTGCCTTTCTTCCATCTCTGACTGGATGTCCTCCCGCTTTCTGAAACTCAATCTCTCTAAAACTGAGCTCCCTGTCTTTCCTCCTCCTAATACTGATCCTCCTCTTTCACTTTCCCTTCAAATTAGTGGTATCCACATAAGTCCATCCTTGCATGCGCGCTATCTTGGCGTCATATTTCAATCTGGCCTCACCTTTGAGCCTCACATCCAGCATGTTGCCAAATCTGGTAGATTTCATCTTAAAAACATAGCCAGCATCCGCCCCTTTCTTACACAAGATTCTACCAAGGAGCTTTCCATTCTCTAGTAATTTCCTGCATGGATTATTGTAACCCTTTCCTAATTGGACTTCCCAAAAGCTGTATTGCCCCGCTAGAGTCTGTAATGAATGCTGCTGCCAAACTGATTTGTCAGTCCTTACATTGACTCCCTGTATCCTATAGGAGTCAATTCAAAGTGCTAACCCATACCTATAAATTGAACAATTCTAGCCCCTCTTATATCTCTTCACAGATCCATAGGTATGTCCCTTCTCGGTCTCGCCACTCGGCCTGTGACCTTCTCCTGTCCGTTGCTCACACCCGTACGGCCAACTCACGCTTGCAGGACTTCCCGCGGGCAGCTCCCTTCCTATGGACTAGCCTGCCTACCCCCATCAGTCTCTCCTCTAGTCTTCAGTCGTTTAAGAAGTGCCTTAAAACCCATCTCTTTAGGAAGGCTTATGGCCCCCCAGACTAACCTCTACCTTACATACCTGTCTCTATGGGTAGCACTTTACTCTCCCCTCCAGCTCTGCGTCACTCCCATTTTATTTGATTGCTGTTTCCTGTCCTATTGTGTTTTTTACCCCACCTCCTATAGACTGTAAGCTTGTTTGAGCAGGGTCCTCTTCAACCTATCTTTCCTGTAAGTTTTCTTGTAATTGTCCTATTTATAGTTAAATCTTCCCCCTCTCATAATATTGTAAAGTGCTACGGAATCTGTTGGCGCTATATAAATGGCAATAATAATAATAATGACAGATGCCTTCTGTTTTAAGATATGTGGAGGGGGAGGTTATTCCATAATTGTGGTGCTCTGTAAGAAAATGAGGGTCGGGTCCCTTTATTTTTTTTTGTGCTGGTACTGGATCGGAGGATATAGGAGGTGGAAACAGCCGGGGAGGGGCATTCTGCTCAGGTAGGGTGGGGGTTTCCCAGAAAAGCTCTTAAACACAAGACTGTAAAGTTGACGGGTGCGTCTGTATTCCAGAGACAGTTTAGCCATTTTAACATGTTACAATGGTGGATCAAGTAGGAACATTGTAGCACAAAGCGGCAAATTATACAATGTAGTAAGTTTATGAAGGTGGGCTTGCGGTGCAGGTGCATACACTACATCCCCATAATCAATAACTGGAATAAGGAGATATTTGCACTTTTGGGCCATGTTAAAGTCCCAGCATAGTTTTGGGCTGCCTAATGTTAAATTTGTGCAAATAGTAAGTCTGTTGTTGCGCACTAGCGACAGACCTTATCAGTTTCTACCCTTACACGCAGCACTAGGGGTGCATCAATACCCCCTATTCCACTGATAAATAATTCCCTTCATTATCCACACCCACTCCATCTCTGGCTCACAGTAGGTGTATGCTCTGTGAGGATGCCCAATCAAATGATTCACTATGAGAAGTGAGGTTCGATGGGTCATGGTAAGTTGTTTACCGTTCAGGTTAATAGGGGGGGGTAACCCATCAGGACAACTGTCACTATAAAACTATTTAACAAAAGAACCTCACCCCTACCTAGCTATAGTAGGACAGGATCATTTGGCCATACACACAGCTTGGGTCAAGGAGTGTTTGAAAATGAGTTTGTCTCTATGGTCTTCCCTGTCTGGCTCTGTGCAGAGAGAGGAAGAAGATCATAGAGCAGAGCTTTTCATGTTGGTGTCACTTTTCAGACATGCATCATTTCATGACACAGCAGCAGTCGAAATGGTGTTCCATTACTCGAACATGTCACGTTAGCTGCGGCCGCGTCACTGAAGTTACGAGGAATAAGTGGTTTTGACCAGATTCCACATGTGCAGTACATGTATGATCCATCAACTAACACTTCGGCCTCTATTCACAATATAGTAATATAACATACCCAGCCCACGTTGGCTCTTCATCTTAGTTACTGTTGCTGGCTGACCTCTTTCTTCCCCCAACTCCTTTGTGTATCTCTTGTCCTCCCTACCTGAGTTAGCAGGCCTCAGTATAGGCGCTTCAGGTTTCCTCTACCCAGTCTGAGGAAGCAGTTCAACACTTAGTGAGCACTTCCTATCAGACCAGGAAGGGGAAACCGAAGCTCCCTTTGCGCAGTCAGCCCACTGCTGTATGAGAATCCATCAGTTTTCAAACACTGTCTGACCCAAGGTGTAAGTCTGAAGGATCCAGTCATAGAATTAAGGTACAGCTGCATTCCCATTCTATTACACATAAAGAAAAAATAAATAAAATTAAGGAGCTTTGATGTGACAGTTGTCCCTTTTATTGTACTACAAGGCCCTCTGGCCCATGCAGTTTCTGGGTAGACAGACTCCAGTGATTACCCAGATGTGCAGCTTTAATGATTTCAGAGCTTTTCTTTCCAGTCAGTGTTTGGTGATTAGCAATGGGATTTTGTTAAACGGTTAGTAATATTATCCACCCTCTTGGGATTAAAAGCTTCTTGGATCTACAGGAAAATAACCTCCGATAGAGGCAAGGTTCTTGTAATGTGCTCTACCTCCAAACACGCTCAGCCAGCCTGATAAAGGACTAGGAGCAGATTATGTAAAGCCCTTTCCTCCAGAAGTGTACATTCTGTCTTTCGTTTTAGATCTGCTCAAACATTGCTGGCCACATAAGCCAGTTCTAGAACAGGACTTCCTTTGCTCCAGAGGACTTGTATGGGTGTTTTCAGACCAGTTTCTCAGTCATACATTGTGCTAATTAATAGGTCTAATCAGGACACTGTGTGCTTAAGGCCTGCTATAGCAGTGCAGATGTCAGAGCCAGGATTTTCATGTTTATTGTCTTTTTGCAGTTCTGATGGTGGCAAGTATTGATCTAGATTTACATGTAAGCAAAACAGGACACAGGCAAGCTTGTTTGGGGGCAGTAATACTTTATTCATGTAACGGAATGACTGACAGGTAAAGGAAAGACGCTCGTTATTCATACACCCAGTCGTTGGCACAGCTTTTGTAGTCGCACAGCTCTTCTGGAGTGAACCACAAGGCAATCTCCTTCTTGGCACTTTCCACAGAGTCGCTGCCGTGAATGATGTTCCTGGAAGATGCAACGGTAAGTCAGAACAGGTAAGTGACGACAGAATATGGTAAATACAGAGCCTTAGTAAGCAGTCTACTGCATGCAACACATTGACAATATGATACTGTGAGCCACTACAGAGGGGTTAGCACTAAGGGGGTCACTAAGCACCATTACAGCTTTGCATAACTTCACATTACTGGTGTATGAAGTAAGCATACAGCAACTCAGCTCTGTGAGTCACTTGATTTGTAGGGGGAACACACCACACGGCTATAAACCTACTCCAGATCAGAATTCTAGAATGTTGTGTTAGTCTTTGTGTGCCTTGTCTGCAGGCTGCACACAACTTGGGCTGAGCGCTACCTGTCGGGAGATCGGCTCATAGTCCAACTAAACTGAACAAGGCCATGTGTAAAGTGATTGTAGCATGAGGGACAGACAGCGAATATAGACACCTCATATCTACACTCACTCCCAAGAACTGGCCCTGGGCAGGAGCAACAAGTAAGATGGTAGCAGCTGCAGCACACAGGCCTGACTCATTCTGAAACAAACCTTTACAAGCCAAGATAAATAAGGGATCTCCATCTGTAGCCTTATTTCTATATTAAAGTCCCCTAAAGGTTTGCTTAGAGTTTCCAGCTTTCTGAAGTCAAACAGCAGTAGGAGAGGTAGTTTGACAACCCTGGGAAGGTCTCTAAAATAAGTCACCTGCCTCTAAGAAACAGATAATACCCAATAATCCAGAAGGAGATAACCGCAATATTTAGAAACACTGGCCTCTGCCTATAAAACATGAACGAGAAGCCCCAGGTTACTCCTATTCACTCAGCCACAAGGGAAGCCGTTATGTCAGTACTTGGAAGGTTACTAAGTGACAGACTGATCATGAGACGCTGGGTGACTTCTGCAACTGGACTGAGGTGCGCACTTGAAGGCTCACTGAACATCATGCAACTTTTAGCAAATGAGCTAGCTAGAATAGAAAGCTGTTAAAGAGGGCACCTGTTGTGCCACAGACTGCCTATGCTCATTAGATTAGGCATAATCTTTTATCCATACCTGGTACCATCATCTTTAGATTTAAAATTAGGGTGAGCAGAAAATACCTCCCACAGGAAGTCCCTCAGCTCTCTTCCTATAGCAACCACAGCACATGCACTTCTATTCCTATAGAAACTAGAAGCGCTGGCTAGGGCGTATAAGTTATGAAGCCAGTGTGCAGATATACCTGTAGATATTTGCCCGATGTGTCCCAAGCAGGGCACGTTAAAGAAGAAACAAAGGCGGGCCAGAGGATGGCCAGGTGGGGAGTTACACAGAGTAACACCCACAAACAGTCACTGGAATGCAGGTAGTGTATTCTACATTAAAGTCACCAGAAATCTTTGTAATATGGGATAGACTGCAGGCCAGTTAAATGATTCACAATAGGTTCACTCAGGGATTCAGTTTAACAACATCTCTAAAGCTCCAAACATACTCAGCCAAGAGCTTCCAATATTTTCCTACACAAACATTTAGTCTGTCAACGTATCCAGTCAAGTCACAAGTCAGTTCAGCATCATGTCATTAGAAAAAGATTATTAAACAGGTTGTTACTAGGAGTCTGAATACCATTTGTAAGTCAAGGAGGGACTTTTTGGATCAACAGCACAAAAGCTTTGTTTTATAATGCTTGAACTTTAGTCTCTCACCTATAACACCATGTAAACCCTACCGTTATGGTTACTACATTTCCGTTACATTTAAGAGGACCAGGATTGGCTGGGAAATATTATCCAGATCACACTCTGGCTTCAGACATTAATGCAGGACTGTGAAAATGTGCAGCAAGACAGGAACGGATTTAAAAAGGTTTTATTTTTAATGATTCATCTTCATAATTGAAGAGGTCAGCCTGCAGAAGCCATAAAACTTAATTAAATAGCATTATTCAAATAATTCACTTCCTGCAAGTCTAGATGATCAAATGGCAAAAGCTGCCAAGTATTCTGTGCGGTCAACTGGATTCTGGAAGAGAAGGAATGAAGTCGTGTGTTTGGGGGGGGTGTTTACACCACTTACCTGCCAACCTGTATGCAGAAATCTCCACGGATGGTGCCGGGCTTAGAGTCTGCAGGGTTGGTCTCTCCCAGCATCACACGGCCTGTCTTCACCACATTCAGACCCTCCCAGACCTGTGGAGAATGGGATGAGCTTGTTACAGGACACCCTGCTTCACGTTTCATTCATTCCTGGCGTGAATTACTCTATAAATACCACAGATACTGGACACTAAGTCTACCCATTAAGGTTACACTTTCGGTTTAAAGGCACACTCTGGGCACCAAGAAAAGCTTTAATTGTAAAGTAGTTATGGTTCCAGGAGGTCACTGGACACCTTAGGGGTTAAAGGATTCATGAATCATTTACTTCAAAAAAACAGTTTCCCTGTCCCATTGCTCAGATTCTTGATAGAGGCATTGCCAATTGAGAGAGCCAATGTTATGAGCCATTCAGTATCTCTCCATTCACAAGACTTCTACAGTAGTGCAAACTCCCACAACCCTCAGAAAGGCAGCACCGGCACACTAGACAGCTGGTGAGTAAACACTGCCACCCCCCCAAAGTATTCACAATCAGTCATCATGCTCCATGTGACACTGAATGCAACCAGTGCTTCTCAGATAAGTATTTAAACGTCATACTTTTCTATATGCAGTATTGGAACAGATTGACAGTCTAAGCTAAGGGCAAGTTAAAAGCCATCTTTGGTATTAGAAACTCACTGGTAAGCTTACCATGGACTCTGCTGGCTTGCAATGATTAACAACTTCTTGGCTTGTTAAGAAGTGTAGGACATGGACTAGAGATTATCAGGACTGATCTCACTATGGGTGGATTGGGCTGTAGAAACAGGACTGCCTTGGCTCTGGATTATAGGCTAGTTTAGTTTATTATTTTGAAGGGGGACCACAATAAAACATATACACACACACTATTAAAAGGAACAATCTCGTAAAATATAAAATCGATTATCCATTTATGGCTTTGGATGTAATTATATGTAGAACCTGACATGATTGTTATCTTAACACTCAAGAAGAAAAAAAAAAAAAAACCAAGACAGGGGTTTACATTACTAAGCTATGAATTTTAGACAAAAAAAAAAAAAAAACACAAAGTTGAGTCTACGATCGTTAAGATGTGACGATAGCAATTTGGAGAATATTTCAGGAGGTATTATTGCAATGCATTCTTCAACCCCAACAATTCACTGGAATTAAATATCCCTGACATTGATCTCAGCAGGGCACTGCCCAGTACCTACCATAGGAACCACTGGCCCGGAGCTCATGTATTCAACCAATCCATTGTAGAAGGGGCGATCTTTAAGGTCAATGTAGTGCTGTTTCAAGAGGTCTTTAGGGGCCTGCAAGAGAAGGCATGAAAATGAAAACTCAGAAATGCAGGGAATCTATCAAAGACATTTGCAGACAGTACAGGCAGCAGTCACTCAAAAAGTGAAAGGTAACAGTATTATTCACATTGATACAATTAATTGGTTAATTTAACCCCTTAGTGCAAGGGTAGCTAAAGGTGAATCTACAGCAGATGAAGGACTCCAAATTCTGGAAGGTTTAGTTATACACCATTCGGAGGTCTATTCTCCTGTATAGACGGTAGAAACATAATATAAGCTTTAAAGAGACCAGGAGGGTTAATAACGCCCCAGGGAGTCTAGTGTTGGCCAAACCCGGAACCTTCTGAGCAGAACAAAGAAGTGTCTGAACGGGGAGACATTGCAAGGTCATGGAGCGGGAGCAGTGGACAGACCCTAATCAGTGTCAGAACCAGGGACACCAACATATGGCAATATCACATTCACAGCCGGGGCATACGTTAGGGGGCAAGAAGGGCATAAATTGGAACATTCTTACAGCAGGAGCCAGTCCTCCAGGGTATCTAAACAAAAGGTGGCTACCTGCATAATTTTCATGGCTACCAGGCGGAATCCTTTCTGTTCAAACCGTTTGATGATATCACCGACCAGTCCCCGCTGGACCCCATCAGGCTTGACTGCTATAAACGTGCGCTCCTGGTTGGCAGCCATTCTATGGGAAGGAAATGGGTAAATACACAGACTGTTAACACAATGTCCCACTGAGCAGAGCACCCAGCCAGAGGACAGACTGTATTAATAGAGCGCCCAGCACATTGTCAGAGGAGACTGTACAGAGCACCGGGCACACTCAGAGAACCCAATGCACCCCCACCCAGGACCCCTCCCTCTCTTAGCCCCATCACTCACTCCCCCCACCATCCCTGAGACACACTCACTCACAACCCCCCCACCATCCCTGAGACACACCTACCACCCCACCATCCCCGGAGACACTCACCTCACCCCCACCATCCCCTGAGACACTCCACCACCCACCCCCCCACCATCCCTGAGGACACCCCACCCACCCACCCCACCATCCCCTGAGACACCTCCACCACCACCCCCACCATCCCCTGAGACACTCCACCACCACCCCACCATCCCCTGAGACACCTCACCTCACCCCCACCATCCCCCTGAGAGACACACACCCCCTGACACCTCACCCCACCATCCCTGAGACACACACCTCACCCCCACCATCCCTGAGACACACCCACCCCCACCATCCCTTCTGAGACACCCACCCCCACCATCCCCTGAGACACACCTCACCCCCACCAACCTTCTTCTGAGACACCTCACCTCACCCTCACTCACCCCCCTCTCCCAGCCCCATCACTCTCACCCCTGAGACTCACTCACTCTCCGGTTGACAGGAATAGAAGAAGAAAGTAGGGCTGTGCAGCAGGCTTTTATACCAGCAGTGACGTCACTGCAGGCCCACATTCTTATTGGGCGACACATTCCACAGTGTCAGTAAATTAGCCGCATTATGTGACATGACTTCCCATTGGCTCTCTCAGTGCAGGGCTTCTATTAGCTCCTACTGTGGGCAGGTTCCCAGGGCATGCTGGGAGATCTAAAGAATACAGACACACACTGAGATCAGGACAGGCTCAGCCCAATACAGGAAACAGGACAGGCTCAGCACAATACAGGAAACAGGACAGGCTCAGCCCAATACAGGGAACAGGACAGGCTCAGCACAATACAGGGATCAGGACAGGCTCAGCCCAATACAGGAAACAGGACAGGCTCAGCACAATACAGGAAACAGGACAGGCTCAGCCCAATACAGGGAACAGGAAAGGCTCAGCCCAATACAGGGATCAGGACAGGCTCAGCACAATACAGGAAACAGGACTGGCTCAGCCTAATACAGGAAACAGGACTGGCTCAGCCCAATACAGGGAACAGACCGGCTCAGCACAATACAGGATCAGGACAGGCCCAAATCTAACAGCTAGAAAACAGGACTGGCTCAGCCCAACACAGGATCAGGACAGGCCTGCACAACACAGGGGAACAGGACAGGCTCCAGCCCAATACAGGAAACAGGACAGGCTCCAGCCTAACACAGGGAACAGGACAGGCTCAGCACAATACAGGGATCAGACAGGCTCAGCACAATACAGGGATCAGG
Source organism: Pelobates cultripes (assembly GCA_933207985.1). Classification (NCBI taxonomy): domain Eukaryota; kingdom Metazoa; phylum Chordata; class Amphibia; order Anura; family Pelobatidae; genus Pelobates; species Pelobates cultripes. The sequence continues at coordinate 149,845,913 of OW240918.1, forward strand.
ACAGGCTCCAAGCCCTGACACAGGAAACAGGGACTGGCCTGGAACAATACAGGAAACAGGACAGGCCTGTAGCCCAATACAGGAAAACAGGACAGGCTCAGCCCAATACAGGAACAGGACAGGGCTCAGCACAATGACAGGGACTGTGAGGCTCAGCACAATACAGGGAACAGGACAGGCTCAGCCCAATACAGGGAACAGGACAGGCTCAGCACAATACAGGAAACAGGACTGGCTCAGCCTAATACAGGAAACAGGACAGGCTCAGCCCAATACAGGGAACAGGACTGGCTCAGCACAATACAGGGAACAGGACAGGCTCAGCCCAATACAGGGATCAGGACAGGCTCAGCCCAATACAGGAAACAGGACTGGCTCAGCCTAATACAGGAAACAGGACAGGCTCAGCCCAATACAGGGAACAGGACTGGCTCAGCACAATACAGGGATCAGGACAGGCTCAGCCCAATACAGGGATCAGGACAGGCTCAGCCCAATACAGGGAACAGGACAGGCTCAGCCTAATACAGGGAACAGGACTGGCTCAGCACAATACAGGGATCAGGACAGGCTCAGCCCAATACAGGAAACAGGACTGGCTCAGCCTAATACAGGAAACAGGACAGGCTCAGCCCAATACAGGAAACAGGACTGGCTCAGCCTAATACAGGAAACAGGACAGGCTCAGCCCAATACAGGGATCAGGACTGGCTCAGCCCAATACAGGAAACAGGACTGGCTCAGCCTAATACAGGGATCAGGACAGGCTCAGCCCAATACAGGAAACAGGACTGGCTCAGCCTAATACAGGGATCAGGACAGGCTCAGCCCAATACAGGGAACAGGACAAGCTCAACCCAATACAGAGATCATGACTGGCTCAGCCCAATACAGGGATCAGGACAGGCTCAGCCCAATACAGGGAACAGGACTGACTCAGCCCAATACAGGGAACAGGACAGGCTCAGCCCAATACAGGGCACAGGACAGCCTCAGCCCAATACATGGAACAGGACAGGCTCAGCCCAATACAGGGAACAGGACAGGCTCAGCCCAATACAGGAATCAGGACAGGCTCAGCCCAATACAGAGCCCAATACAGGGAACAGGACAGGCTCAGCCCAATACAGGGAACAGGCCCAATACAGGCTCAGCCCAATACAGGGAACAGGACAGGCTCAGCCCAATACAGGAATCAGAGACAGGCTCAGCCCAAACAGGAACAGGGCTGACTCAGTCCAATACAGGGAACAGGACAGGCTCAGCCCAATACAGGGAACAGGGCTGACTCAGTCCAATACAGGGAACAGGACAGGCTCAGCCCACATGGAACAGGACAAGCTCAGCCCAATACAGAGATCAGGACTGGCTCAGCCAATACAGGGATTAGGACAGGCTCAGCCTAGCCACATGGAACAGGACAAGCTCAGCCCACTACAGAGATCAGGACTGGCTCAGCCCAATACAGGAAACAGGACTGGCTCAGCCTAATACAGGGATCAGGACAGGCTCAGCCCAATACATGGAACAGGACAAGCTCAACCCAATACAGAGATCATGACTGGCTCAGCCCAATACAGGGATCAGGACAGGCTCAGCCCAATACAGGGAACAGGACTGACAGCCCAATACAGGGAACAGGACAGGCTCAGCCCAATACAGGGCACAGGACAGCCTCAGCCCAATACATGGAACAGGACAGGCTCAGCCCAATACAGGGAACAGGACAGGCTCAGCTCAGCCCAATACAGAGATCAGGACTCAGCCCAATACATGGAACTCAGCCCAATACAGGGATTAGGACAGGCTCAGCCTAATACATGGAACAGGACAAGCTCAGCCCACTACAGAGATCAGGACTGGCTCAGCCCAATACAGGAAACAGGACTGGCTCAGCCTAATACAGGGATCAGGACAGGCTCAGCCCAATACATGGAACAGGACAAGCTCAACCCAATACAGAGATCATGACTGGCTCAGCCCAATACAGGGATCAGGACAGGCTCAGCCCAATACAGGGAACAGGACTGACAGCCCAATACAGGGAACAGGACAGGCTCAGCCCAATACAGGAAACAGGACTGGCTCAGCCCAATACAGGGAACAGGACAGGCTCAGCACAATACAGGGAACAGGACAGGCTCAGCCCAATACAGGAAACAGGACAGGCTCAGCCCAATACAGGGAACAGGACAGGCTCAGCCCAATACAGGGATCAGGACAGGCTCAGCCCAATACAGGGAACAGGGCTGACTCAGTCCAATACAGGGAACAGGACAGGCTCAGCCCAATACATGGAACAGGACAAGCTCAGCCCAATACAGAGATCAGGACTGGCTCAGCCCAATACAGGGATTAGGACAGGCTCAGCCCAATACATGGAACAGGACAAGCTCAGCCCACTACAGAGATCAGGACTGGCTCAGCCCAATACAGGGATTAGGACAGGCTCAGCCCAATACAGGGATTAGGACAGGCTCAGCCCAATACAGGGAACAGGACTGACTCAGCCTAATACAGGGAACAGGACAGGCTCAGCCCAATACAGGAAACAGGACAGGCTCAGCCCAATACAGGGAACAGGACTGGCTCAGCCCAATACAGGAAACAGGACAGGCTCAGCCCAATACAGGGAACAGGACTGACTCAGCCCAATACAGGGAACAGGACTGACTCGGCCCAATACAGGGAACAGGACAGGCTCAGCCCAATACAGGGAAAGGACTGACTCAGCCCAATACAGGGAACAGGACAGGCTCAGCCCAATACAGGAACAGGACCTGCTCAGCCCAGAGGAGCAGCTTCAAAATATTGACCCAGCCATGCAGATTCAAAGCAGCTACTTCCTGAATATTTATAAATATAGCGCTAACATAGACTGCAGCTCAGAATCAAATATGTAAAACCAAAAGTTAATTTGGGAACAGAGAGATGTACTAGGTCCGTAGTGCTACCTGAACGTGAACAAAGATGAGACACAGCCACGGTAATTCTCTAAAGTGTGGATTTCAAGTTAAAACAGCTCACTTGGAGGATTTTTATTAACTTCCAAATGAAGTAGTATTGGTGTATAGATCATGCCCCTGCAGTCTCACTGCTCAATTCACTGCCATTTAGGAGTTAAACCACTTTGTTTCTGTTTACTCCGTCCAAGCCACACCTCCCCTCACTGTGACTGACACAGCCTGAATGAAAAAAAAATGCCTTCCTTTTCAATCAGATGTACCTTTGCTAATGTTAAAAGTTTGTATCTCCTACTCTGTAAACTGAACTCTAACCTCACACAGGAGGCTCCTGCAGGGCCTAGCAAGCTTTTAACAGAGCAGGAAATAAGAATGTTTAAATTAAACAGAATTTGCAATAAAGGAAGTGTAAACATTAGAGGACTCTTTACAGGAAGTGTTTAGGAAGGCTGTGCAAGTCACATGCAGGGAGGTGTGGTTGGGGCTGAACAAGTTGTTTTAGTGACTATAGGTCTCAATAACGCTGTACATATGGAGTAGCCCCAAAAGCGCTGAAAGGAACATTGCTGGAGACCAGGTAGGAGGGCAACCCACCCCAAAACAGATGGCCCCACTACTGGGGAATCGGGCTGGGATACTACTGACTTCAATCATAATCACTACAGGAGGCTCAACGCTTATAATGCTGGAGTAACCCTTTAAGATTAATTCAGAAGTGCATTTGCAAGATGTACAGGAAAGTAAAATTAGTCATGTGAAGGTTTTGCTGCAAATCACTCTGCATTGTTTTTACAAATTTAGAAAACATGAATCAGATCAGTGAATGCCCTTGGTTGTTGAACTATGACTACATTAAAAGAACAACTTGAATTTGATAGCACCCTATAAAATAAGCTATGGCGGATCCAGATACGTACATAGCATGACTTTGGCTGCTGAAAGTTTGTGGCGACAATCGTCATAACATCACGAGATTCCAGCTCTAATGAAATCATTTCTTAGAATAGTAAATATGTAATCACCCTTCGGTACACTATCTTGCACGTTAAAAACAAGAGAGTTATTAAATGAGGGATTAGCCAATTAGGATGGCTGTAATGGTGGGTGAGGGACGGCGTCATTATACATAGAGAATGCAGCTAATGCTACAGGGCTGTCAGCACAATCTCCAAATAACGCTTGTGCTGATACGATCCAATCCCAGCAAGATACTCTACACACCGTTTATGGATTGTCATGATGAATTATGGCACATCCTGGGAACTCGATGGGTCATTTGGTCTGTCTGGATATATGCCATCCGTATACACATCTTCATTGTCTAATACATTTATTGTCAGGGTTATTTACGAACGTGGGGATTCAAAGCGAATTTAAAATTCAAGGCCAGAGTAGCCGAAATGCAATCTTATCTCACTTAGAGGAATTTTAGCAGACATTTTCCACGTTGGCTATTTTATCATTGATTTAGAAATTCACCTTGGATTCTCACCTTAGTGAATAACTCTGTATTTCCTCACACAATCAGTCAGTATCTCGGGCTGTCTGAAAGGGCTACTTACGACAGCTAGGTGCGTTTGCCCTTTTTTCTCCTGTCTTTGCGAACACCCGCCATGCAGGCCGGCCCAGTGGCGGTTTACAAACATCCTTTTCAGCTCTGTGTTGTAGGGGTTAGAAATATGCCTGTGAAATACGCCTTATAACGTCCAATAATGTAATATTACGCCATAACAAGCCAGCCTTAAAATATCCTATATGAAAATAAAATGATTAACGTAGCGAACGCAGGGCCATGTAGAGCTGCAGACGATAATTAAGGTGTACGTTACACACTAACAGGATCTTTATGGACCAGACTGAGATCCTTAACGGGTTACAAACGTGGTCGTTAAGAGGTTAAATGTGTTGTTTTTTTAGCTAATTGGATGTCCTGGGTTTAATCTTTTTTTTCATGGCCGCCCATAGTGTCATCATACTCTCCTCCTAGCCCCCAGGCTGACACTGCTTGTTTGTGATTATATTTTGTATGTCAAAAACATGTCAGTTAGCACATTCTGTAACGGTAAATCGATCGGAATATGTGGGCGCTATATAATCAAATAATCCTACTTCAAGGACCCAGGAAAATAAGGGGGAGAACTCATGCACTGTGCAATATGAAGTCAGAGCATTGTGAATCTGGCTGTAATAATGGAGATTTGTGGAGCTTCAGTATAATAATGGAGATTTTGGGGTTCAGTGTGATATCTGCAGGCCTGTGTTATTATTATTATTATTATACTGAGACACTAGCTGTGTATAATATCACTGTCACAGGGGGAGCAGGACATGTTTTGGGGTTCAGTATAATAATGGAGATTTTGGGGTTCAGTGTGATATCTGCAGCCCTGTGTTATTATTATTATTATTATACTGAGACACTAGCTGTGTATAATATCACTGGCACAGGTGGAGCAGGGCATGTTTTGGGGTTCAGTTTGATAATGGAGATTTTGGGGTTCAGTGTGATATCTGCAGCCCTGTGTTATTATTATTATTATACTGAGACACTAGCTGTGTATAATATCACTGTCACAGGGGGAGCAGGACATGTTTTGGGGTTCAGTATAATAATGGAGATTTTGGGGTTCAGTGTGATATCTGCAGCCCTGTGTTATTATTATTATTATACTGAGACACTAGCTGTGTATAATATCACTGTCACAGGGGGAGCAGGACATGTTTTGGGGTTCAGTATAATAATGGAGATTTTGGGGTTCAGTGTGATATCTGCAGCCCTGTGTTATTATTATTATTATTGTACTGAGACACTAGCTGTGTATAATATCACTGGCACAGGTGGAGCAGGACATGTTTTGGGGTTCAGTTTGATAATGGAGATTTTGGGGTTCAGTGTGATATCTGCAGCCCTGTGTTATTATTATTATTATACTGAGACACTAGCTGTGTATAATATCACTGTCACAGGGGGAGCAGGACATGTTTTGGGGTTCAGTATAATAATGGAGATTTTGGGGTTCAGTGTGATATCTGCAGCCCTGTGTTATTATTATTATTATACTGAGACACTAGCTGTGTATAATATCACTGTCACAGGGGGAGCAGGACATGTTTTGGGGTTCAGTATAATAATGGAGATTTTGGGGTTCAGTGTGATATCTGCAGCCCTGTGTTATTATTATTATTATACTGAGACACTAGCTGTGTATAATATCACTGTCACAGGGGGAGCAGGACATGTTTTGGGGTTCAGTATAATAATGGAGATTTTGGGGTTCAGTGTGATATCTGCAGCCCTGTGTTATTATTATTATTATTACTGAGACACTAGCTGTGTATAATATCACTGGCACAGGTGGAGCAGGACATGTTTTGGGGTTCAGTTTGATAATGGAGATTTTGGGGTTCAGTGTGATATCTGCAGCCCTGTGTTATTATTATTATTATACTGAGACACTAGCTGTGTATAATATCACTGTCACAGGGGGAGCAGGACATGTTTTGGGGTTCAGTATAATAATGGAGATTTTGGGGTTCAGTGTGATATCTGCAGCCCTGTGTTATTATTATTATTATACTGAGACACTAGCTGTGTATAATATCACTGTCACAGGGGGAGCAGGACATGTTTTGGGGTTCAGTATAATAATGGAGATTTTGGGGTTCAGTGTGATATCTGCAGCCCTGTGTTATTATTATTATTATACTGAGACACTAGCTGTGTATAATATCACTGTCACAGGGGGAGCAGGACATGTTTTGGGGTTCAGTATAATAATGGAGATTTTGGGGTTCAGTGTGATATCTGCAGCCCTGTGTTATTATTATTATTATACTGAGACACTAGCTGTGTATAATATCACTGGCACAGGGGGAGCAGGACATGTTTTGGGGTTCAGTATAATAATGGAGATTTGTGGGGTTCAGTGTGATAGCTGCAGCCCTGTGTTATTATTATTATTATACTGAGACACTAGCTGTGTATAATATCACTGTCACAGGGGGAGCAGGACATGTTTTGGGGTTCAGTATAATAATGGAGATTTGTGGGGTTCAGTGTGATATCTGCAGCCCTGTGTTATTATTATTATTATACTGAGACACTAGCTGTGTATAATATCACTGGCACAGGGGGAGCAGGACATGTTTTGGGGTTCCCCTCACCCCTGGTATTATTAACCAGCTTGCACCTTGATTGCCTCAACACATGTCCCCCACCAACAAAATGGCCGCCTGACGTCACGGGCGGCGACATGTTGCGGGTTCTGCTTTCCCAGCACTTGACCACGCCCAGCTCACGCGCTCACATTCTCCGCCCTACCTGCGCCAGCTGTCCCTGGCCCCGCCCTAATCCGCTCCCTTCTTCCGCCATCTTTATGCCAGATAGCCCCGCCTCTCACATCGTTCCTATTACCTAACCCATCTATCCCCGCCCCGTTCTATATGCCAGACAGAGCTTTGTATCCCCGCCCCTTTCCTCATCCCAGACTGTAGTAGGTGGCCCCGCCCCTGTTCCCGCCCAGCCTGTGTGAGGTGACCCCGTCCCCTGTTCCCACCCAGCCTGTACGCGGTGACCCCGCCCCCTGTTCCCGCTCCGCCCCCTGTTCCCACCCAGCCTGCACGCGGTGACCCCGCCCCCCGTTTCCGCCCTGCCTGTGCCAGCTGTCCCCGGCCCCGCCCTCATTCCCTCCTTCCTTCCGGTTGGCGCTGTGTGGGTGAGGTTCCCGGGCCGCTCGTTACATTGTGTGAGAAGCCGCAGTCTCAGTCAGACCCCCAGCCCGAGCAATGCACAAGGAGCACCTGGCCCAGGATGAGAACAGTAACCCCCGGGAGGGCCCGGCCGTGAGCAGGAGGAAGGACAGACTCAGCCCCTGCGAACACGACATGAACCAGCTCAACCGCGCCCGGGCCAAGACAGGTAACTGCCGGGGCTGCGGGG